>VNJY01005198.1:0-28499 GCA_008042715.1 Drosophila bocki | reverse complement strand
CACAAATTTGCAAAGCACTTTGCCTAATTGTTGTGATAAAGAGTCCTTGTAGTCCCTAATCGAGCTTGTAACTCGCATTTTCAGGGCTTTCATAGGGAAATGTCATAAAACCTTAGAAAGGGGCAGAAATTGGGGATCAACTTGATGGTTCTGATGAAAAGGTATCTTCAAAGTAAGGTTCTCTTTTGCCTTTGAAAACTATTTGAGGAGGTTTTAAGAAGGTAAACCAATTAAATATTTTTTGTAGATTGTAGGGATTGTTGTTTCTGTAAACCCAACTTTAAGTGAGGCATTTTTGGTTATATAATGTAGATGAGCTGTGGCGGTTGCAATTTGGACTTTGGCCTGTATCCATCTGCCAAATTCGGGACTCGTCCAAAAAGTTAGACACTCTGAGGACGTGTCCCTTCCCCGCTTTCACATTTCTGTTAGAGGAATAAATACTTTCACTGGCGAACAGCAAACAGGATTGGAAAATTGGCGGGGAAAGCCGTGGCAGAACTCAAAGATTCGCTCTGAGTTTCCCCTCAACTTCCAGGGTGGCCGTGTGTGGTCAGTCGTGCGTGCATGGAAGGATGAATGAATTTGGGGGAGGACTTCATCCTCATTCCTTTCGTTATTAACCGCAGTTGCCAGCAGACCACAGGGTACACTGTGCCTTGACCAGCTTTTATGTGGCTGATTCCCATTCAGTGGGCTTATTGAGCTGCATTTCAATTGTTTGCATTGCGGTTAATCGATGACATAGAACCCGCTTAAGGGAAGAGGGGTAATATTTATGGTAATAAGGTTGTGTCTGAATTATCATTATTAAGCACAACCCAATTCAGGATCTAGAGAAATATGTACTTATTCCCTACTTTTCAAATAGTCTTCTTTGTGAATTCATAAATAAATATTCCTGGAACTACTCTCTTTTGGTTTTAATAAATACCAAAAATATTTCTTAAAGTTCAATATCAATTTGAACTTTTTGGCTGAATGGACAACTTCATGTGGGAATTTTTCGTATTTGAATCGTTCGATTAAATTGGTTTTCGAGGAGTGGCTTCCATTTCTAATGCATTTCCCCCTGCAGAAAAAATCTTGTTTGCTCGGAATTCTCTCGTGGATGTGATGTGATGTCTGGGAGTGCTGGACATGTCCCGGCAGCTTTGGTTTGGCTTGCATTTTAATTTGGCTATGCCTTTGTTCCCTGGCCTCCTATTTTTGTCTATTTTTCCCCAAACAATGGTCTACGAAGTGGCCAAAAAATAGACTTGGTCAAAGTGTGTTCAAAAGGCGAAAGCGTGCAAAGAGTCTTGATTATTAAATGCCATCACAACAATGTCTCTTTCTGAACATTGTCCTTTGGTTGCTTTAGGGGCAGGTTCAGTGCTTTGAATTGGCCAAATTAACTTTCGGGCCAAAAAAGGCAAAGGACAGGATAAATTGCCGAAATAATTAATAAAATCATTACCCAAGAAATAATGTTTAAGAAATTTACAAACAATATTCAATATTCAAAGGTCAATTTTTAAGTTGTATAAACGAAACACATTTTCAAATTTAAATTTCTAGTAGTAAATAGGGGAAAATCGGGGGGAAAACTCCTGCGTTTACCCACTAAAATGTTTGTGCCCCATAAAGTGGTAATTAAACGAGCAGAGAAACGTTGACAGGGCGGTTAGAAAATAAAGGTAGGTGCGGTTTTATGGTTTTAAAGGGGAGTAATACCCCTTGAGACATAAATAATGCTTTGATATTCAGACCTTTAAACATACTTTTATTTTATAAGCTTTTATCCTATTCTTCTTTCATATTTTACATTCGTATTTTTTTCTTCTTGCGGTATCTGAGTTCAGTTATTGTCCCCTGACTTTGGCGCCACACAATTTTGTGGCCACATTGATGTCGTCGATGAAATACGAAAGTTTTACTTTCATTGGTCTGCCCTTTTCCCCCTCTTTATCCTTTTTATTCTCTTCTCTATTCTTCTCCTTTCCAGCTTCTATTTCTCCTTCTACACAGCCACTCTCCTTCGCCCTTGGCAACAAACATTTAGCAGCCTTAAAAACTTTGTAGTTCCAAGAATATTAACATTACGTATACGACATGTAGTTCATGAGTTGGTGGAGTAAGATAAGGGAAACGTGTTAAGGAAATTGAGAAAAATTAAATAAAAAGAAGCATAAGAGAGAGAAAATAATGGTGAATGAATGAAAGTCCTTAAGTAGGTGAAGTCCAATTGAGCTGATTAAACCTTCGATTTTTCTTCAAGAGGTTAGTCATGAGTTGTTCCCAAAATTTCTACCGAAATATTTTCTCTTTCTTTTGAATCTCTTGTAGACTGTATTTAAATCTTTATAAATATATATAGTAAAGGTGCTCGAAGGATATGCCTCCAGCTGAGTGTTTTCACCTCTCCTCGAGCACTCAACTTGTCAACGTATATAAATTTCCAAAATGGCGCAGAGGCGAAAGGAGGCGTGGCAATTACACCTACACACTCTCACACAGAGCAGCTGTAAAAACACAAGTCAAAAGTCGGCCAGGGGCGTTCTTTTCTCGGCAACCAGGCAACCAGGACACAACACAACCTCTCTGGAAACGCCACCCATGACAACAGACTTAACACCCCATTTCCCCACATTTTTAACAGTTCTCGGAATCATCCGTCTTTATGGTATAATGTGACCTAGAAGAGTGGCTATAAATATTGAGAAATACTTAAATTAACGCCACAGAAATTAAGTCATTAATTCATTTGTTTAGTTCAATTTTATTATATATTAGCTATATCTATGCCATATTTTTTTAGCTAACTATTTTGACTTTTGTCAAATGTTAAGCTTCATCCCACTGTGCCCTGAACTTGTGTTTGTTTGTTTTCAATTTCAATTTTTCACAATAACCGAGGCGAGGTAGACCGAGGCCAAAAAGGAGCCGCCTTCCTGGTCTAGGCCAAATGGCCAGCTATGAAGATACATACCATATAGTACATATATACATCGGTATGTATACCCACGGATGTGTATGAATTCCTAAATGAGTGGCTTGTCTGTATAAATGAACATCTCTTTATGTGAATAATGAATAACGGCACAATTTCACACTTTTCCTCATTGGAAAATGGCAGAAGCTGCCTCAGCATCGGCAACAATTTCTGTCTATTGTTTGTGGCTTGCTTTTTGTTCTACAAAAATTATATATATATTTACTGGCAATATCCTTAAATGTATTACTATGTACTTTTCATGGATCAATTGGATTTTGGTTTCATTTCGGAATGGCTTTCTGGGCTGACTTGAAAGAGAATCTTCTGGGGCTTGGCGGCATTCAATGCTTAATTTTTGCTCCTTGCTCCCACACGCAGAACACGTTATCATTATGGCCCTGCAATGACCCATCCATCGCCAGCTTTATCCCCAGAAAAGTGGAGATTGTGGGGAGAAATGGCAGAAGTAAGGAACCAATGACCCATTTGTGTCATCAATAAAAACAAACAGAAGCCGAGGGGAAGGACATTAAACACAGGAGGAGAGTACAAACAGAGACCCAATCCGAGACGCCTTATTTACTTGGCTTTTTCTTTCTCTTCAAATAGCTTATTTGCTTTGAAATTAAGTTTGCAACATAATAAAATTTAACAAAAGTAAGATGTTTTTATATATATTTAAAAAATGAAATAAAAAGCAAGTAGAAAACTAATCCAATTTAATTAAATTCTGTTACTTTTAATTCCTTTGAACAAGCATAACTAATATTCAATTCAAACCTTGACCAAAGGCTCCTTCCAATTCAAATCAATTCAATTCAGGTGCAATACCTGGAATTAATCTTATTTAAAGATGGAATATAAAATATAAAATATATGTGAAATTACCATTAGGAGCTGAATGAAACCCAAAAACGCAGCATTAAGAATATAAATAAAGATTTGGCAATCTTTGACTAAGAAATAAGCAAGGAAAAAGTACCTTTACAATCAAAATGCTTTCATTTTCATGGTGCAGTGAGTTCTTATAACACTTTTTCTTAAAGATTTCTTAAGAAATAGAGCTGAGTTAATGTATAAGAAGCATAAAAATCAGTTTTTTAATATAGGAAACTTTTTTAATTTGCCAACAGAAACATTTCTTTTGTTGTTGTAAACAGTTTTAAATTGCGTAGTTCCAATGCTACCCCAGTAAAGCTCAAGTGTCCCCGCATAGAATGCAGGACCCACGATTTTATAACCCCAGACCCACATCCCTACCCCATAAGCCCTGATAACAGCCCGGGACCAGACAGGACACAACAGTTTCCGTTTTCCGTTTCCTGTGCAAATATTCAATCTGAGAGGAAGTTCGGGGTAAAAGGATTGCGCAGAAAAGTTGAATCGAATGAACCGATACCTCAACTGAAGAATATGCCTTAAATGGTATAATATAATAAATGTATATATAATATTTAATGATCAACCTATTGCTGTTTATCCCCAGGACAATAAGTAACTTCTTCAGGCATGGTCTGGAATTTTCATCAACACTTTGAGGCCTAACAATTATTCACAAGTAATCTTTGTACTTGAAATTTGATTGTTAAATTAGATTTATAGTTTTTCTTCTAAGAAATAGCCTTTGGCATCACTGAACATTTACACAAATTCTCATCAATTTCCTAGATTTGTACTATTCATTTCTTGGCTTATATATATTTTAGAAAATACCAATTAAGGCACTGATATGCCCCATTTGAGGGTAGCAGTGGGGCATGTTCTCGCTTTGGTGGCCTAAGTTGACATGATTTGATCCGGGTTCAGTTACGGTTGCGTCCCGGGCTAGGCGGCTTATTGGTCAGAAGGTTGTCGCTGATGTCGATGGTGTTCATGTGGAATGTCCATGTTCAATCCCCTTAACAGTTGGCGAGGACCTTGTCTGTTGTCTGTACAAAGGATTTTGCTCCGTTTAATGTCAGGCGGGACAGCGTGTTTTGGGCGGGAAATCGGTTTTCGAGTTCCAACAATTATCCAGAGCTTGAGAGGAGGGTGAAGTGCATGGAGCTTCGATTGGGGATTATTAACGTGGCTTTTAAAATGCATTTCTATGAACTACAGGTATATAAAAGTATTTAAATATACAGTATCCACTACATATATAAGAACTTTTCAGTATGTACATTTATGATAACTGATAGACTTAGTTTAAACCATATTTTTGTATATTTTCTATAATCAAAAATGGTTTTTATGAATTAATTACTTCCCCCAAAAACACATCATAAAATTGTGTCAAATTTTGGAGAGATTTTCTTTTACGAAAAGCTACTTTCCCATTCCCCATCTTGCTCCGCCTCTTAGCTGCTTCTCCTTCGTTTATGGCCTCGTAAACAGCACATAACACTAAAGAGCCTGCTGGTGGCGGATCCTGGCAAAATATAGAAAAATAAAAACTTGTCTTTCGGCAAGTGGACGGCGGCTGCTGAATGTGCGTGAATGAATAATAAAATAGTTTCCCAGCATCCATTTGCATATTTAAAGGCAGGAACTACATGTTTTCCTCCCGGAAAACTCGCTCCCTTTTCGCTTCTCTCTTCGTGCTAATGGCTTTCCGTTACAGCCAGTATTTTCCGCTCTTCATGGCCACTTGTCGCACATGGCGAGTATTATTATTATTATTTAATTTTTCATGCACTTTCATTAAACAGGAGTGAACGCTGGAGTGGCCAAGAGGTTCGCTTGGGTTCGCGCCAGCTGTTGTCCACAGACCAAACAGAAGGAGCACGTCGTCCTCCGCCACCAACAAGTTCTGTGTCTATTCCCAGCGGAGGCCAAGTTTATTTAGGTTGGAGCAGCAGGACCGAATTCCTTTATCCGCAATCCGAGGAGAGAACGCTTTTGGCCTCGCTTCGATTGGGGAATTCCGGTCACACGCCCTGCTTTGCATACACTCGGGTTCAAGCCAATAGGAACTACATGGTAAGCAAGAGAAATTTATAATATTTTATTTATATAAATATATAAATCTTTATCGAAAGTATAAAGAATCTCCGAAGTTCTAAGAGGAGAGACAAAAGAGTGCTTAAAAATAAACAGACTTACAGACATGACTAAATCGATTCGTCTGGTAACAAATAGTTCCAAGTACCGTAATGCTAATATAAAAGTTATGTAGATGTAAACTATATACCTATGAAAAACTACTTTTAATGCTTTTACTTAATAAATCTATATATAAATAAAAATTTACTTTAAATACCTCAATAACCTACCATCCTGTGCATGACTGTGCCATAAATATATGTACATCAAACTGAGTTTTTAATTAAGCGCCAATGTCGTTGGGATAAAGTGGAATTTCTGCGAAATCCATCGACGCAAAACTTTCCCGTCTTGGCCACCTACATTTATTATCTTCTTGGGTGAGTTTATTTATAGAATGACGATAGCTTTGTGGTGAGATTTATTTGAATATTTTTAACATTTCATATTAGTATCCATTCAGAGAATGTGAGCTGGGTTTCCTCCACCTCCACTCGGGATACTTGTATATATATATCCCTTTCAGTTCTTCTATTTTTATTCCGTAATCCGCGCTGAAAAGCTGTGACCCTGGCATTGGATTTATTATGTGTCTGCTGAAAGGAAAACGCGAGGGGGAAAACTGAGTGAAGGAAGGAGAGGGAAAAGTGTTCTCAAAATACTTATTTTTGTGCTGAAGAAAGTACAAAGGTGAAGCTAGGTTCTATAATCTGATAAATGCAGAATGAGAATTAATTTTTATAATAACTTCTAAGAAAAAGATGAAATTTAGGAACATTTCAGGTACTTTCTACTCTCTAAATACCACCTCACCTGTTTTCCTCACAAACAAACTTCCACAAAAATTAAAAACTCTGCAAAACATAATTTAATTTGGACTTTAAAGGCTTGAACCACCTCACTATTTGCACATTTTTGGCTTATTTGGAAATGCTCGCACTGGACAAAATAATAAAAAGCCAACCACAACAGTGCAGTGTGGGAAATCTGTTGGTGGGAAAAGGGGAGCTGCGAGGCTGAAGAGCTCGGCGGAAGGCCACCATTTCGTATGCAATTCCACAATTCCAGGGTTGATTGCAATTTCTGTGGTCGGACCAAATGTAATTTGTTTTGATATTTCTATTTGACGGATCTGTGGATTTTAATGACACTCGCTCCACGCGAAACTACGAATTATGGCCACAAGTGAGTGGTTTTATCCGGATAATACAGGAATAATAGCTTAGCTTGGTTTAGATGAACCAAAAACACTTTTAAATTATTAAATCTAATTTGTATTTGTCATGTTTCTAAAGGGCTTAAGACTATTGGGTCTCACTTCATGTCAGATTCTTTTCTTCCCGCCTCAAACCCATCCGAAAAAGGGTCAACGTCTTAGGGAGATGAGCATATCAGCTTACAGCCTTAACTGATGAGAGGGAGTGCAGGGGTATTATGGCCATTGTCATTTGCTGTGATTATATGGAGCACATGGTGTCCAGTCCATGTGTCTGCCTCCATCCTGGCCCTCTCTCTGTCCCTCACTCTGCCGTAGGTCACAGGTGTCCATGTCATCCTACGTTATCCTCCCTGAGCTTGGGCTCTCATCTTAACATTTATGTATCCGAATAATATAACAAATATGATACCTTATCGAACGTAATTTTAGGTATATGAAAAACTGTTTGGTATTTGGAAAAATATCTAGCATCTATGTATTGATTATAAATATCACCTTAAGTATTAGGTGCCTCAAAAGATGATACTCTCAAAGATCGGAGCATATTTACAAGGACTCTGAGTAAAAGTTATCAAGTATTCGCTGAATGTTTTTATTTTTATGATATTTTTTCATGGGGCCCAAAGTGTCGCTTTATTAGCCAAAAGCAAAAGGTGCTTCCACCCAGCCTCCTTCTCTCCCATCTCCTGCCCACTCAGCGTGTCCTCAGTTAAGGACATTAATTTAATCGGCATGTCATTCCGTGTTCAAAGTTTTACACCTCTGCGACAGGAGGCAGGATAACCATAAAATGCCTCTTGGCTTTGTCCCCGTCTCAACTTAATTCCCTTGTTTCAGCCTTGTTAAATGAGCTGCTGAGCCCGCAGTGGAATTTGCCAGCCAAATGGGTTTAGTTTCGCACTTGTAGTAGGTATTCACACAAGTTTGCATGGATACAGAAGTGGTAGCTACCTGTGAATTCGTAATATGATATTCCGACTTTCTGCTCCCGGCTTCCGATTCCGGGCTCACTTCTCCAAATTAGAAACGTTTGCTGGGCGGTTTCTGTAATCGAAAAATGAAACAGTTTGCACAATTAAAGTCAATTTATTTATTTACAAACTGAACTAAAAATGCATTTGCTTTCATTTGGCATTTACCAATTAAAATCGATGGAAAATAATTTGAAATTCGGAGGAAGAGATGCGGGTGGAAAATGATTCGCTAATTAGTTGGTAAATGAGTGATGAGTCAAGTATGTGAATAATGGTATATAGCCACAGATCAATTATTCTGACAGTTTGTGCAATTATCCTTTGAAAATTGAAGAGTTTAAATTTCATTTTAAAGTCGAAGATTTAAGTTTGGGGTTAATTCTCCACAAATATCCCCGCTGTAACGCAAATCACAATTAGAAAATGTAATATTATTTTTTATGCTTCTTCAGTTTATTGCATTCTCTGGCTTGTTGTTGAGACGAATTATCGTTAACATTTTTCCCTCTTTTGTTTGATTTTTACGAGTTTTATTATCCAAAGGCAGATGGTTGACAGTAATTGTTACTTTATTTGTTTGTTGTTTGTAGCTTTCTGTCGTTTGTTCTTTTCTCGCTGATATTATGCTGTTATTGACAGTTATGACAGCCATTGCATTGCATCTTTGGCGTCAGAAGTTATGCATCTTATATTGCTTTCTTACATTTCCCTTGTAAATATTCACTCGGTGTTAGTAAACATTTCAGAAACTGTAGCTCAAGTATTTACAGTTTACTTTGGGATTGCCTTGTAGTTGTTGCTATTAAAACCCTCAACAATATCAAATTTTATTGTGAAACTCTCAGAGTTGGGGGCTGGCTCAAGAGATTAAAAGCGAATTAGGCGGAACTAAGCCACAATTAACTGCGAATACGTGTCTATATATACATATGCGAATATAAACAGAGGTCTAGTCCTCATTTGTAGCCAAGGCAACGAGTGTGCAGCTCATTAAGACAGAAATAGGCGGGGGAGAGAGTTGTGCTGGTGCAACCGCAAAATGCCATCAACAGATGCAAATGAAATGGCAATTGCCGGGGGCTGTGTCTATACAGCTGTGTTCATAGCAATAGTGGCTTGAATTCTTGTCTCTAATACAACTATAATGGATATTTTCCACCTTCGTAGCTATATCCCTGAGTTAAATCTAAATCACTTCCTATGTCTGCCTTCGAGGGGTTTACTTCCTTTAGAGAATTCCAAGTCATAATGCACAATCTTCTGGCCTACTCAAGCCTCTCAAGCTAAATGAAACGAAATGGGAAAATGGGGAAAGTCTGAAAATGTGCCTCTGGCTATTCACTTATCCCACATCACTGGCACTTGGCACTCGGACGCCACACGTCGTTCTGTCGCCTTGTGAACTATCCTTGGGTCCTGGCAGGATCTCCTCCCCACCATTATTATTAGAATAAAATGTGGCAGCTGTGAGTTACGAGTGCACGTACTGAGATGGCCAAATGGGTGAAGTGAAGACCGAGACAGGCAGGATCCTAATGAGTGAGCCAAGAAGAAGTGTTGGCAGTCGAATTAAAGTTGTATTAAATACATTTATTATAGTTATTATTCTTAAATTTAACACAAATAAAATAATAACTAAATTTAAAGGCACCTGTTAGCAGGAATTTGAATTCTTTTCCGTGAAAGTTGCTAGTTCTAATAACTACGATTAACCTTCTTACCTTACCTTCGACCTCCAAGAGGTAAGGCCTAATTTTGGGCTTGATTGAAATTCAATTCCAATCGCACTACGTATCGGATTTTATAGCCCATTGAGAACTCCCAGGTAACAACATATTCCTGTCGATGTCATCACAAAAGCCCCCGAAATACCCCGAAAATCAGACCCTCCATAGTCCTTGCTTTCATTATTTTTTATGTTCTCGCATTTCGTGCGGGGTCTGCAGTCTGGACTAATCAAATCGGTCCAATGTCTTCATACATCTATATGTATTTGAATAATCAAAAAACTACTTGGCCCGTTCCCATATTTTCCTGATGAGCTCAGGGAGGTGTAAGTGGCCAAAAAGGGAATAGGGGTGACTTCTGGGCCACATATGTTAGAGTCAGTGCTGCTCCAGAGTAGCGATAAAACCAGCAACAGTTCAAAGAGAAAATATATAGAAAAGACTTGTCTTATTCGAATTTATAAAGGTGAGTTTAGTAAAATAAGATTTATGAAATAAGAACCCTACTTTAAATTCAATTCTCAATCAAATTAATCAAACAACTTGAAATAATTACTAGGGTTCCTTACTTAGCCAACTCTGCTTAGAGTCCCTGCTCCAGCCACTACTCCCTACCACTCCCATTTTATTTCGATTCGCCTTTTTGCTCCAAGTGGCACTCCAAGAGCCCCTCAAGTGGGTGTGACGAGTGTGTGGATAAATGAGTTGGACCCGGGTCCCAAGGGTTAGCGAGTCTGCGGGATAGGGGAGGGAGTTAGGGAGTTACCCCTCAAAAGATACATCGAAGGGTGAAACTCAAATGAGCAAAAAGGGCGCCAATTGAATATGAATTGAGTCTCGGATTAATATAGCTTAGCCATCCCATTGCTGCCTCTATCCCTGCGTTCCCTTAATTTGTCGCAGCAAACTAAGCGAAAATGGAATGTAAATTACCACCCAGTCGACTCCAATCCCTCCCTACTCGGGCTTAGTGTCCGCAGTTGCCGGTTTTATGGTTTCCCATATGCGAGCATAACCATAAAACACAAATATCCATCCGGGACTAGGGCTCTGATATGCGGATAGTGTACTACGAGAGGGGGAAAAGTCAACAAAGGGTGTTCGGGGGAGGGTCCACTTCTCAGATGACCTTCCTGTGATGAACTTAACTTGAATGGAAATCGAAAACTGAGCAAACAGTGGATAAATGTTGGGAGTTTATGCTTAAGCATCCAGTTTAGTTACGTAATAATCTTAAAATTCAATGAAGAATTCCATGAAGAATTAAAGAATTTATATTTATAAGAATTAAGAAACCTTTTTCTCATAAAAACCTTCACCCCATCCTAGACTATATCCTGCAGGGCATAAAGACAATGTCCTTAAAATAGGAAATATATGGCCAATGCTGAAAAATAGTTTGAAAGCGATTCGAGGTTAAAGGGGACTCTGAGAGGAGACAATGTTTTGGCGAGATAAAAGAAAAAAGAAAAGGGGATTTTCCGCAAGGAAAAACTAACCGCAAATAATTAGAAAAACAATTGCGATTGCCATTCTCATTCCCTTAGCCACTATATTTCCTTGGCTTTCTCCGATAAGCCCTGAAAATGAACAAGCTGCAAAAAAGGAAAAAAATCAAATAAAATAAAGGCAGAGTAACCCAGAAACCTAAGTGGAAAATGGCCAAAAGTGTGTGAAAAACAAAAGCTGACTTGGCAAGGGGAGAGGAGATTTTGGTAACCAATTAAATGATAAACAAATGTAAAAGTTTGCAGTCAGCTGTGGGTATCTATGTATCTTTAATACCTATTAAAATGATCAAGTTAAGTTCTTTCTTATGGTGTTGAGTCCTGGACTTTGGCCAGCTTCGATTGATTGGCCACTTTAATGGCTTGATTGATGAACCACTTGAGCAGGACACGTGCCGCCAACGTACAAATATAAATTACTAACTTTCGTTTGTATTTATGTATATAGTTTGGTGAAGGATAACCTTAGTTACTCCCTACCTCAGCCTTTCCCTTTTTCAGTCACTTTTCCCTCAGACACCCATTCTCATATCCTCAGAAAGCTGAAAAATGCGATTTCCCTTCTCCCTGAAAACTGATATAATCAGTAGCCAGCCAAGAAATCATTTTTGGAATGACTTACAAACTTTTTATGTTCTTCCCGACGACTGACCTCGCGCTGTCTGCCCTCATTTACAAGAGGGAAGGTGGAAAACTCACGGCTGCTTAAATCAACTTAAAGAGTAAAGGACACTCCGTGGGAGGGAGGGGAGTCCTTAACAAGGCTGTGAATTACCCAGAGAGGTGCCGCAGCCAAAGCTCACTCACAAAGACAAACAGGCAACAAATTAAAATGAATTAAAACTGTGTAAAGCTGTGAGTGAGTGGCAGTCTCTTGAGTGACGATGGCGAAGGGTTAAGCGATGCCAACAGCCCCGGCAACGAGGGGTTAAGGTCAGGTGGTGGCAGAATTCTCACTGAGAGAACAGCAAGTGCGGAGGAGAATAGAATTATTTTGAATTAGTTCTATATGTTGATATTTTCAGTCTGTTTATTTGTTATTAAAAGGTTACATGTGTCTTTTCCTTTTATTGATTAATTAATAATTGAAGTTAATACAATTTTATAAATTTCTCTCACATTTGTCCTTCCCTTATCTTTAGGTGTAGGCTATATATATAAGATCCTGGGTAGCCAGGCGCAATGGCTAACTAAGATTAATGAGCAAAGACCAGGGCCAATTGCAGAAGATGTCGACAACTTCGGGGCTAATACCAATAAATGTGAGCTGGCCCTTTATTTACTTTTCCCTCTTTTTTCTCATTTTAATCCGATGATTTATAAACGCTTCGTGTTGCCTTTTTATACCCTTGCAGGGTATTATAATTTCAGTCAGAAGTTTGCAACGCAGTGAAGGAGACCTTTCCCACCCTATAAAGTATATATATTCTTGATCAGCATCAACAGCTGAGTCGGTCTAGTCATGTCCGTCCGTCTGCATGTCCGTTTCTACGCAAACTAGTCCCTCAGTTCTAAAGCTATCTATGTATATGAAACTTGGCATATAGTCTTCTATATACTCTCACTGCTATATATATCTGGACGGGGCGGATCGGACGACTATATCATATAACTGCCATACAATTGTTCGATACATTTTGAGAACAAAAATTATTACTTGGCTGTTTTTCAACATTTTTGCACCATTTTTGGGATATGACAAATTTATAATATTTCAGAATTTCGTTTTTAATTTTATGAAAGTCAGGCGACTATATCTTATAGCTGCCATAGGAACGATCGGTAAATTTATAGAAAAAAATTATAACTTCGTTGTTTTTCAACGTGTTTTCATCTACTCTGAGATATAAGCTTTTGTTATTATTTTAGAATTTTGGTATACATTTTATGAAAATCGGCCAACTGTATCATATAGCTGCCATAGAAGCGACCGGTAAATGTATACACATTTAATTCGGAAAGCTGTTCTAAGTAAGTTTTTCTAAGCTTAACAAAACTGCTTACTCAGTTTTTCTTAAAAACTTATCTATAATTTAATATAATTTAACATAGCTTTATTTCTTATATTTCCAGCACTCCAATAGCGAAAACGAGAGCGTGCGCAGGGATCTGGGAAGCACAAGTTCATCAAGTTCTTTGTAATTGTTGATTGATGATCACCTGATCGACAGAGGTGAAGCTGGAGGAGCGAGCAGCTGGGATGACAGATCTCAACCCGATGGCAGTGGAGGACGGTGATTGGATCTTGGCTCCGGGCTAGTTAAAACCCTGCAGCAGGCGTAAATAATTAAAATATTTATAAATGCAATTTAAATATATAAATGTAATTGATGGAACACACAAATATGAATCAATAAAAGATGGTGAAATCATTTATTTGGGATCGTTTGGGGAGAAATCTAATTATTTTGAAAGCAAAATCTAAATTTTTAAATTTGTTTTCTGAATTTTAAACATTTTTTAGATTTTTTATATTTATTTAAGAATTTTTTTAGAATTAAACAATTTTTTTAAAAATATTTAAACTGCCAAATTTAAATTTTTATTTAACTGCCAAATTTGAATTTGAATTTGAATTTAACGACGATCAGTTTCAGTGTGCCCAGGTGCAGTTGTAAAATAACACCTAAATTTGGATTCAAAAGGTTTGAGTCTCCGCTAACTTGCGCCTGCTCCTAAATGGTTTGGAACTTGGACATTTTATAACAGTTTATACCAGTTTTCAGCTGCTTGCTGCTGATTTCTGTTCGCCTGTTACCCCAATTTGGGAAACGGGCAATTTGCATGGAAATGTTCGGAAATGTTGTTGTAAAAAGGTTGTTGTTGCCATCAAGCAGTTGTTATCGGCAACAAATAGGTATAAATGCATAAAATGAAATATAACAGTTTATACCAATTATTATTTTTGCCCAAAAGTTTTTATAACAGTTTATACCAGTTTTGAGTTGCTTGCTGCTGGTTTCTGTTTGCCTGTTACCCCAATTTGGGAAACGGGCAATTTGCATGGAAAATTCTGCTCACGTGCATCAGTGATGCTCATCTTCATCAGTGATGCTCATCTGGCTATATTTCAATATTGGGGATTCTAAAGGTTTGCGTCTCCGCTTACTTGCGCCGGCTCCTAAACGGTTTGAAACTTGGACTTTTTATAACAGTTTATACCAGTTTTGAGTTGCTTGCTACTGATTTCTGTTCGCCTGTTACCCCAGTTTGGGAAACGGGCAATTTGCATGGAAATGTTCGGAAATTTGGATGGGCTGTCGTAGGGATGTTGTTGTAACGGGGTTGTTGTTGCAATCAAGTGGTTGTTGCCGGCAGAAAAAAGGTATAAATGCATAAAATCAAATATAACAGTTTATACCAAATTTTATTTCTGGGCAAAAGTTTTTATAACAGTTTATACCAATTTTCAGTTGCTTGCTGCTGGTTTCTGTTCGCCTGTTACCCCAGTTTGGAAAGCGGCCAATTTGAATGAAAAGTTTTGCTCACTTGCATCAGTGATGCTCATCTGCATCAGTGATGCTCATCTGCATCAGTGATGCTCATCTGCATCAGTGATGCTCATCTGCATCAGTGATGCTCTATTGGGCCAAAATGCATCTCTCTAAGTACCAGTGATGCTCAACTAGCTATTTTGCATTACTAGGACAAAATGGCAACTCTCTAACTGCCAGTGATGCTCACCTAGCTATTTTGCATTATTGGGACAAAATGGCATCTTACTAACTGCCAGTGAGCTCATCTAGCTATTTTGAATTTTTTGCATCTATTTTTCACTAACTGTCAGTGATGCTCATCTAGCTATTTTGCATTATTTAGGCAAAATGGCATCTCACTATCTGCCAGTGATGCTCATCTAGCAATTTTGCAATATTTGATGTTTTTTCCATTGTCCACCGCAAGAATGCCCTTCTATTGAGCCTGTTTAAATTATCCCACCCAAAAAAAAAAACCGCATCCTCCTCATAAGTCAAAAATAACAAATTTTTAAAGGTTTTTTATTTACTTCAGCTTTAAATAAATAAAAGAAGAAAAGGTGAGGTATGTGGAAACGTCGGAGGTCGTTTCCAGCGGTTTCGGCTCGGTCTTGGTGGCACCCTCGTCGTGCTGCCCCAGCACCTGGTCCGCTTCTGCTCTTCCTCGTCCTGCGCTTCCTTGCCAACGCTCTCTGTTTCGCCATCGGCATCCGCTTTGAGTTCCTGGCAGCTTCCTGCAATTAAATTTAAAAAAGGATAGTTTTTGGGGAAAAAAAACTAATAATCAAAAAATCATAACTAAGTCAAAAGTGCATGAAACTCAATTCGAAAAGCTGTTCTGAGTTAGTTTTTCTAAGCTTAACAAAACTGCATACTACGTTTATGACTCTTTTCAATTTCATTTTTTCCCAATTTTTCTCAATTTTAATGATGGTACCCCTTACATATTTTTGAAAAATTGGTGCGATTTATTTTGATCATTTTTGGGAAATAAACCTCATTTTCATTTCATTTCATTTTCAATGATCATAACTCAGCCAAAAACGCATGAAATTCAATTCTGAAAGCGGTTTTCAGTTCGTTTTTCTAAGCTTAACAAAACTGCATACTCAGTTTTATTGAAATACTTACCTGTCATTTTTATATAGTTTTTTGAACAAAAATGAACAAGAAACTAAGCTTTTGCTATTATTTTTAGAATTTTGGTATACATTTTATGAAAATCGGACAACTGTCATATAGCTGCCATAGAAGCGATCGGTAGATGTAGAGAAAATGTAAAGCTAGGAATGTAACTGTAACTGTCAAACTGTTTTATGTGTGTTTTCAGCATTTTATTAATGTTATGAATAAATATACAACTTTTATATATTTTATTTTTTTTTTTATTTTTAATTATTTAACCAGAATGGCTCGATTCTTAGTGATCCAATTGGAATCTGCAAGGGTATACGAACTTCGGCGTGTCGAAGTTAGCTTCCTTTCTTGTTTAAAGCCAAATTCAATCATGCGTAATGGCTGCTCCCCCATCTCTGACCGCTGTCAGAGGCAGTTAAGCAATTGAAGCCATATTTAGTTAGCATTTTGACTAATGTCCCGGGCAAAAGCCAAAACTTTGGCCAACTAACTGAGTAAGTGACCAACTCCGATTGGGGGAATTTTGATCGATGGATCGTTCGTTAAAAAGAAAATAAAATAAAGTCAAAAAGTATTTAAGAGACAGTTGCTAGGGGAAAACAATAACAAAATCCTTTGATGGGAGACTGAGAATTGACTCTATTGAGAAAGGCATGAGTAAGTTACTCGAGACTGTGATATTTGATTAACTTTGATTGCAGTTGATAGGATCTATCAAATAAATAATTAATTATATACATATTATAATAATACAAAATATAATTATATATATAATATCCTTCCTTTTACCTTGAGTTCATGGAATTTATAGTTGCAGAAATGGAGTCATAATTGTTGAGTAATAGAACACATTAAATCATTTGATGGCTTTCCATCCTCAGCTCTACATTTTCTGTAGTTTATAGGTGCCATTGGTCTCCAGATATTCTCCGATAAATTAGGTCAAAACATCCATGAACCGTATAACCTTTATTGCAATGACTCAAAACAAAAAATAAGAGTAAAATGCATAATAATTTAATGAGAGGTCATTTATTCCGAATTTCCACTCGCTTCGTTTAATGAAAAAGCTGAAAAACTTTTTATAGTTCGCCGGGCGTTGCCTCTTTGTGGCCACGCTTTTCTTTTTGAGAGGTTTTCCTCTGACTGAGCTATGAATTTGATTGAGCAAGGGTTGGGAGGAGAGATAGTCAATTGTTCAGTCACTTTGTTTTTTTTGACACTTTCCACGATTCAGCTCTTTACACCCCTCTTCCCCCTCTGTCATATTTTCCATTTAAATTGTTTTGCTTGTTAAGAGAGCACGCGCAGCTTTATTTGTGAAAATTCATTCAAATTTCGCACGCACCAGAGAGCGGATCAGATATTCGAGGAGGGAAAATATGCATGGCGAATGGCTGGAAAATTCTGGGAGTAGTGGGGAAATTCTGAGGCAATGGAGAGGCTAAAAATGCAACATTTCCATGCAAAATCTGCAAATCCGAAGCAGAACTATCCATTTGCAAATTCAAGAGGCAATCGAAGGCAGATTGAGTGAGGATTTCGGGGGAAACTCAATGAAGATAGATAGTTGGTTGTACAATAAATCCCATTAGTAATATTTCCAGTAAAAACTAGATCTCAGCGTATCTTTCAATGAGGTTGAAATGGGAAATAACTTTTTATTTCATTTATTGATTAAAGAGTCTAAGGAGACCACAAGGTGAACCTTATAGAAGAAGCTGCAAGCAAACGTTCATTGAAAGCGAAAAGCTTTTAGCAGCCTTTTCTACAAAAGAAAACACGACAGGTGAGCCACTCTGCCCATTCCTGCACCCCAAGTGGTGCCAAAGGATCTGCAGGATGCCACTTCGACGCAGTTGTCAGCCGGAGAAGTGAATTTAAGTGACAGCTGTCTGCGGTAAGGCTCCAGGAGACCAGCTCCAGGCAGCTGCCTATGGCTCCCACCTGGCATGTCCTTGTGCAGAGCCTGCAGCCAACCCTCCTCCATACTGCACTTGGAAAAATAAAGGTTAAATTCACAAGTAAACCAAGCCAATTTATATCTTATTTAAAGTGGATTTCAATGTTATTTTCACTTGATCCTCTTAGCTGAGCTCCTGCAGACATATTTATAATATTTTAAATACAAATATTTTCAACAGAAGCTAGTTATTTTCTCTTGTGTCCTGCGACAGTCGCTCGCAGCCATTCTTTCCCATCTTCGTCGTTGACGCTGCGCGTGTGCAAGTCAAATTATGTGGAAATGAATTATGACCCCCTGGCTCTTTACGGGCTCACACCCCTCCCTTCCCTTCCCCCGGGCGAAGCCAAAAGCCACCGAAAATGCCCGGAAAAGCGTTTACGGCGGGAAAAGCAACGCAAAGTTGAGCAAAGCCATCACAGCGGGCGATGGATGAACGGAGCTTGCACTTGGCCTCATTAGCCATCAATGCTACAGTGTTACCAAGCCACTGAAATGTGGGTACAAATAATATATATACCAAATTGAAAGTTTACATTTATGTTTTGGTATAGTAAATAGATTTTAGGAGATGAATTTGTATTAATTAAATATCTGAGCAACCCTGAAGTTGTCCATTCTTTATGAAACCTTCTTTGATCTCTGACTTCATGAACTTTCTTCAATAAATATATATTTAGCACAAGTAAAAGTCTCCTACATTTACCCACAGTTTCTGGCACATTCACCCCACTGTGGCACCCTTTGTCGGTTGTAACAACGAAAACAGATTGCGAGGTGGCCAACTCCAGACTATTATTAATACTTTGGCCAACTCCATCCTCCCAATTTGTTAGCGGCTTTTTCTGTTCGCCATGTTTTCCTTTCATTTTCATTTTCATTCACACGTTGCGCATACGCCACGTGGCCCACATGATTTATAGACCAATTATCAGGCTCCGTATATATACGTTATATAGAGCTATTGTTATGCTCCAAAATGCGAAATGCGAAATCTAATTAACCAGAAAAACATAATGGCAAACAGAGCAGCGAACTGCAAAAAATCGACAGAAGGAAAACATTATTCTTTCATAAAATGCAGAGAGATGGCTTCAGCCAGCAAAAAGTTTCGGGTTAGCCAGGCAAAAAGTAACATTTTTAGGGAAAGGGAAGGGGGAAGCTGTGAGTACATAAAAACTCTCAGAGGGGGCCAAATCTGCACGTAAAATATGTAAAGAACAGCATTAACAGCAGCAACAGTCCGGGTAAAGTTTCCATATCAAAGTTTGCAGCTGAAGCAGCCGGAAAATTGAGAGACTGCCAAGGAGCCAGGGAACACTTTCCAAAATGCTGCTGTTTTCCCCGTTTGATGTTGTTTTGTCTGGCTAAAATAACATAAAATAAGTTAGTTACTTGGTCAGCAAAGATTTGGCTTGGATATGGGAATGTGTTTTTGTTATTTTATAAATATTCAGAGCAAATATAAGCCAATGATAACATTATTTTTAAGGCATATAAATGAAACTAAAAAAATAATTGTAAATATTTAATATATAACTAAGTAAACCCATTGCACTTTCCTAATTATTTAATCGTTGTGTTGGCTTCCCTCTGAATTCTTGGGTAAATAACTATTCCTTCAACCCATCCGCTTAATTATCCATTTTAAATGCCAAAGAAACTCAAATGGCACACAGACTTTCAACGCAAAATGTCAATAAAACAATTTACACCTGACAAAGGCCCAGCAGGTGAGGGAGAGGGTAAGGTGGGTGGTGCCTGCACAAGTTTTATTTGCTCTGACATTTTCTCTTTACTCCTTTGGCTGTGGAGTCAAGGGAAACCACAGGTTCTGAGCAGCAAAGACAAACCTCGGTTGTCAAGCTAATTTGTTACAACAAAATGTGGGATGAACCCCTCCCCCTGACGACACCCAGCACCCCCCGCTGCACTGATTCGCACTCCAAGGATTCAGGACGCAGGATTTTTACGCTCGAAGGCGATTTGGGAGTGGCGGTTCAGTCTGTTGTGGTTTTTTACAACGAGCAACAAGGTGCTACACATGTCCCGCCACACGATCGAGGTTAGGAGAATAGGTCTGGGATTGAAATTAATATTTTAATATATAATATATAACCTAAAATGTAATAACTACATGTACATTGTTTTACATTGTACATTGCTTTAGGCGAACTTTCACAATATATCTTCGAGGATCATATAACATTTTATATATATTTTATATATGCAACTTCCAAATGCAATCTTAAATATTGAAGAAAATTGTAGTAGACTATTCATAGAGTATTAAAATAAATAAATAAATGCTGCTTAAAATATTCTCTTAACTCTTTTGCAGAATTACTAGTATTTTGCATTAGTTTTCCCTCTTTTTTTTATCTAAATACTTAACAAACCATGTATTATGATTAATTATTTATTTAATTTATTAATTATTTCCTTTAATATTTGTATTATCCAAACTGCCACTTCAATCTGACCCTCAGCTGTGTGCAACTTTGTGTGCGTATCCTGTCTATATTTAATGGCAGACTGCTCCGGTGTCACTCGAGTAACTTTGTCCTCGCTTTCCCCCATTTCCCCTCAACCTCGCTTTCCCTTTTCCACAAAACTTGTTCCATTTTCCACATACTTGGCCGTGAGTGTCGTATCTCGTTTCACGGCGTGCGGAGCGTGAAAAGCCCCTTTGCCAGCCAAATATCACCATCTTTATCATCAATCTCCCCCTCTTCCGGGGAGCCGAAAAAGGACCCATAAAATATCACACAGAAAACATATTTGCTTGTCGATTTTTGTCCAAGTGCTTGGAGCTGGCAGCAAATTAAAGTGCCTTGCAAATATTTGTATCGAAAAATCGAACAAAGGGAAAGGGGAGAGGTGGATCAGGTGCCATTGCCCATTGGCACGTAGCTCAATCAACACGAGAAGCCAGAAACAAAATTAAGTTGGCCAAATGTTGCTGGAAAAACGCAACTGAAACTGGAACAAGCCATTGTCTCTGTTGAAATCTGTGTCTGCTGTTGGCATAAAGTCGGCTTTTAATTAATTTTTTCGCAGTAAGCCAACTAATGAACCCATGAAGTGCTTTGTCCGCAAAAAGAACAAAATTAAGAATTTAAAGTGCAATCAATTTCGTATAAGCAAACTCAGCTTGTACTTTAATCCAGTTTAATTCAGTTGGACATGTCTGACCTCTTGGCAGCTTTATCTTCTCTCCCAGGAAAGGCAGGAGGCAGGAAGAGGAGGAAGAGGAGGAGGAGGACATGGACAGGTGCAGACAGGTAGCGGAAGATGGAAAGATTGCAGGAAAATGGCAGCAAATACAAATATTTGGCGAGGCCAAGTGGGAGCTGGTGGGATTTCCACCACTGGCCATAAAAACATAATCCACATAAAGCTCTTAATATACACAGGCACACGCCCACACGTGGACATGTGTTGGTGATATAGAAAGACAAGGGGGAACCGACTAGCTGGCTGGCTACTACAGGATCTGGCTTATATAAGGTTAACAAGCTCCCAGACCGAGGCTGTCCAGGTATTATGTGAGCCAGAATAGTCGCACAAATGAATGAAAAGCAGGAAAAGAGCAGTATTATTTCCATAGTAATACTAACAATACAATTAATGCATTTATGACAATTTAAGAAGTATAAAATTCTTTAAAAAATATATTAAAATGCTATTTGTTTAATTTAAACTTTTTACATTACCCTAAAATTCCTTTAAAACGGTTTCCTAATTGCTTTGGTGTAGAATCAGTTTAAATCCATTTAAGTGCTCCACAATCTCCTCCAAAACTTCTCTCCCACTTTGGCTACACTTCGTTGTTCTGTTTTCTTTTATTCTTTTCGAGGAAAATTAAGCGAAAAGGCTCAGTTGAAATTAAATTATTTCTTTATTTATTTCCCGTTGTGCGTAGTTGGCTGGCTTCTTTTGGCCGCCTTTTGTTACCACTTTTCCAGGGAAAAAGGAAAGGGCGGTCGGACCTTTTGATGAGTGGGAGGGATTAACTTTTGCCTGCCGCAAAACCGGCGAAACCTCAATTATCAACTTACAGCAGACAAAGAGGCGCTTAATTAAGTGAAGCGTCGAACGTGCTCCGCCGCTTTTCGCTTTTCCTTAACCCCAACCCTTGCCCTTTCCCGGGAAATTCCTTCGATCGGAGAGCCAGTGTCCCCGTCTCACTTGGCACCCCCACTCCATGTCCATGTAATCCAAGACGTGTGTCGTTGTCCCAAGATTTCGCCGAGTCAGCGGGAAAAATGGCAACCTAATCTATGGATTGTCCCCGAAAGAGGGGCTGGAGGGGACCCAGCGAGAACTGAGAACTGTCATTTGCCATTGGGTTTAGTTGTTATTACTGTTATTATAGTTTACACACACACACATTTTCCGAATGATACATTGTTTTATATTCATGGCTCAAGTAGAGGGTATCAGCGGTCATGAACGATGCTCTGAGATGTGGAGAGAACTTGCCTGCTTGTTGAAGTTTAGACCAGAAAAAGCAAGTACCTGGAAGCACAAGAAAAGGATTTGATGAGATCTTCATGTTGCTTCTTAAATCCCCAATAAAATTGTATTGTAAGTGACAATATAATTATATATATTTATTTCAAGAGAGAATTTCAAAGAATTAGCTTCTCATCTAAGACATTTTTACAGAAAGCTTTACATTACACCAGAGGGAATTTTATTACACTATTACACTTTTATTACAAAAAAGCCAACTTTAATAAATTTAAAATTTAATTTTGTGGCAATGTTGATAAAGCCTTTGTCACAGATATATTTTAAGGACCCATTAGAGTTAACAAAAATATCGAAGAGATTTCCATTGAAACCCCTTTTCCCGGAAGGTTTGCTTGCCAAGCTTTGGCTTTCCATTAAAAGTCGGTTAACCTTTTCGAGAGTATGTCCTGCGTCGATTGTGTATGTCATGACCATCCTGGCATCGTGCTCCCCTTTCTATTCATTTGTGTTGCTGTTTGCAGTTCCCTTCCTTTTTTATCGGAGTTATGAATTTGAACAAGCTGAGAGCACTCTCACCCAGGAGGAGGGTGAGGGTGTGGACTAGTGGCCTCCATAGTTGTCTAAGCTCCGCATTTACGCTTGGCAGTGATCTGCCTTAAGTGCCTTCAAGTGGATTAAAAACATGGCGCACAGACCTGTTTCCCCCGCTCTCTGTAAATGGAAATGCTTTTCACTTGTTCACCGTTCCGGGGAAAGTGAGTGCCGCTTTCCCTTTCCACTGTGTCTGTGTATCTATTGGTGGGAAAGAGGAAAGTAAATAAGCAGCATTCAACTCGTTTACATAACGCATACGCCCTGATGGTCACCGCAGATGGAAAGGAGTCCTTCGGTCTGCTGACTAATGTGAGTGCTTAATGGATAGTCCCGTCACCAAATTGCTCATTAAAGGGCATTTCAGATCGATGTTGTACTGCAGGTAAGCTAGGCAGCACTTGAAATTCATATAGGTCATATAAGAAGTTCACTTTATGACATGATCTGCATAAAAGAAACATCAAGTACAAGAGAAGGTATTGGGAACAGTTGCTTCAGATACAATTTGTCAATAAAATAAGTAAAATTGTTGTGATGAGTTCGTTGGAATTTATATTTCTAGCTGTTCTTGTAAGGAATCCCCTTTGGAATAGATGGTTTACCATTTTGTACACTTTCATTTTCACTTGTTAATATTTTTGAAATATCCATAAATATTCTCTTAAAAGCTAAATTTATACAATATATTTTACCTCTGCAATTTCTTATGCCTTTCCCCGAAGAAAGCCAGCTAATTAAAATGAGTCTCGAGGCAAGAAAAACAAAGACAAAAAGTGAAAATGAGAAAATGATGAACTTTTCGCACAACTGCAAATCCAAACATAATTATTTTTGGCAATGTTTGCCAAAGGACAACGACTCAATCCGAGTGGAAGGAACAATAACCAGAGAGAGTTTCACTCATTATGATCAGAAAAGTATAGGGTATGAAGGGAATAACCATTATTTCATTAGAATGTTAGGGTATGACTTGCGTCTGCCGTTAAATGTATTTAATTATTTCCATATTAAATACTTAAACACCTCTTATTTATTAATATCACTATTATTATATAGTTTGTGTCAGCTTAATCCTCTTTTCCAAAGCATTTCCCTTAGTTTCATGGAAGTGTTTCGTTTCACCCAAGGCACTGGCTCAGCGCTTTTCCACATTAATTGGCAAAGTTCCACCAAACAATTCCCGAGGCTGTGCAATTGTTATCAAAATGTTTTCCCTCGGCCGGCCTTCCGTTTCCGTCTCCGCCTTGTTGAGCTGTTGTTTTCCAAACAACTGTCTAAACACCTCAATTTTAATTTTAATTTCAATTTCAATTTTAATCATAGTTTCCATTCGGTGGCAAGTTGGCTCAACCAAGTATGATTACATTTAGCTCTTGAGCGTTTTTCCCGAAGAATACATAGACAAAATATATAAAGAAGGCACCGCACTTAGTCCTGGAATCCAATCAGTTTTTTCCGTTGACAAATGGCTTATGGCACGTGCCTGTGGGGCAGGTTAAGGCACTCCCTCTCCCTGCCAGGGAAACGGACAAAAGGCATTTGCCACTTTTCCAAAAGTTTAAAATATTTTTTGTAGGAATAAACTTTCCTCAGGCCATAATGGAATCAAAAAATGCGGGAAAAAATGAAAAATGAAACGGCAGAGGAAAACCGCCAAGGAAAAACCAACAGAACACCAACAGGAGCCAGGGAGAAAATTATGAAAAATATGAATTTGTGTACAAATTAAGTTGATAAAGTTGGCTTACCTTAAGCAGGTTCCAGTTCCCCTGAGGAAAATGCCAGCTCCCACTTTTCCACTTTCCACCGCTTTCACGAGCAGTTTGTCAGGCGACCTGAGCTATGCAATTTTTCACCGAAACAAATAAATAAGAAAACTGTCAGGTGTCGCCTCAGCTTCGGGGGATCACCGAAGGCAACAACAAACCGAAAACCAACAAAGAAAAGCTTAAAATAAATCTAGCTGAGGGACCCCAACGCTGCAAGAAAATTCTTAAAAACAAAACAACAAAAATTGAAACTGAAAAACTCAAATGAAAACTCAAAAGCTTTGGAAAAACAAAAAAATTGTCGCGACTTTGTCTAGTCAAATTGCAAGCAAGCTGACTCGGGCTCCAGGAGAGAGCAGACTTTTGGAAAAGGGCGGAAAATTTCGGTGGAAGGAGTGGGAAAGTCGGCGGTGGTGTTGGGTAACACTGACGGCGGGCCATTGACACATGACAATGGAAAATTTGCACGTTCAAAGTTCACGAAAACAAGTCAATCGATTGGGAAAGTAGATGAAAAATAGCGAATTTTCGCAAATGAAACTGTCAAAGATAAAGGTAACTGTCAAAGAAAAGTGTGCTTAAGTTCTTGAAAATATAAATAAACAGAGAACTTTTTGGGATTTAAAATCAAATATAAAATTTAGCAACTTCCTAAGATAAAAATAGGAATTTCAGCTTAAAAGCAAATGGGGATATAACATGTACATTTTTCAGAAGCTCCCTTAAGATCGATCTGGGAAGCTCTCAAGCCTTCGATGTTTCAAACTATATCACAGCCTTATAAAGAGTGTAGAGCTTCGACATCTTCAATTCAGCAGAATTATTGTTGCTTGGAGACCAGGCTATAACCAGGTAGCATTCTTCCTCTATCCACTCATGTAGCCTCTCCAGCTCCCACTTGCAGCCTTGTCTTGACCTGGCCTAATTGCATTTTCCTGTAGTTGGCTTTTATCTGCGGGTCCTTCCCCCTTTCCTCTCACTTTGCAATTTTCAGAATACCTGGCACATAATGGGGAAACAGTTGGCAGAGAAAGTGAAATCTGTGCATTATTTCTTGTTCCAAAGCGACATGTTCGGAAATGGTAATTTATTTTAATTTAAAAAGCTTTAGCTAGTTATATTCCCATGCGATTTTCCTTAACTTTTGATTTCTTGTTTGACTTATTATATCCACATACAAGTCTGTATTCCTTCTAGTTTTGGTTTAGTTTTAAGTGTTTTTTTTCATTGCATGCGCCAAAAAGTCGGTGGTCATTTCCTTGTTGCCGTTTTCCTATTTCCCGAGACTCTCCTCTTGCTCATTTCTTCTGCACTTCCGTTGGGGTTTTGGTGGCTTTACAGCGGGATTTGAGCAGGATGCACGCAACTAAGGATGACATCGAGAGAGAAGCAATTCGATATATCGAAAAATACATATTTTTTCAGAAATATTGAGTCGACTTATTATGATAGGGAAATGCATATTATTACATTTTCTTGAAAGAAAAACTATCCCAAAATAATGATATGCCATTTCGATATTTTTACATTGAATATAAACACCATCACTGGCCATCCCTGCACACACAGATGGGCTAAGCTGCGCGACATATTTATTGTTCCCACTTTCGCTCCTTCGAGTGCCTTACAGCCCCTCCCTCGGGTGCCCAGTTGCCAGCACTTAAATAAATTTATGAAAATATGCAAGTATTCCGAGTGCAGGCAATTGTCGGTCCTTTTTTCAACCCGCAGCACGCCAATAAAAATGCTAATTCCTAACAAAAACCAAGAGGGGAAGCCACCGAAGTGCACATACTCTAGGAGTTTAGTGAAGTGATTTTTAGAGCAGATAATACTTAACCTTGCAGGAGATGCAGTTAGGTTGAAGAAAGATAACTAGTTTGTGTACAAACGGATTCACGGATGACTAAAGCTAAAGGATCCCTGGAAAGGGTGTACAGAGACTAGTGAAACCATTTAAAGTGCCGGATTAGTTGGTCAGCTGAAGTATGAATTTAAATTTTCCCTGAAATAAATGTAATCAGAGGAAACACAATATCTTGCAAGGGGACTGCTGCTGGTGGCTTAAAGCCTTCAGATTAATTTTCCAAATTGCAGGACTCACTGGCTTGCAAAATTCTTTGCCTTGAACAGGGGATTAAGTGTTGCATTTAAAATTATTCATAGTACATGGAATTAAGTCGATGTATTTACTGTTCTCAGGTTTTCCTGTTACTTATTCAACTTCTAACTTTTCGAAACCTACCATAAGTCTTTCTTAAATATATTAAATATACCTTTATAGTGCTTACATTCGCTTATTTCACGAATAAGCTTGCTATTTAGAAGCTGTTTGATGTCACAACATTTTCCGTGATCCCGTAATGTTGATCCCGTTTAGCTGACACTTTCAATCACTTGGCGGTGTATCACTGAACTCAAAGGACACAAAAGCTTTTAAGGACAAGGCTGTTCATTGCAGAACGCAGGCCAAAAAGATAAAGACGGTAAGTAGGCCGGAAAAATGAGGAAATCTGGGTGGAAACCACAGACGGGAGGGGGCAGCCATCGAACTTTCAACTTGTCGCTGTGCCAAGGCGCCTGAGGGGAAATCCCCTCGGGTAATGGCTGGTAATTATCCCTAATTAGTTGTAAAATATTGAAGCGAAAGTATTCAGAAAAACCCAGGGAAAGGGACAGAGGGCCATTAGCGAAAACTTTTCCCAGACCCTTCCCGTAATAATGATTGGAGTAATAACCACATTTTGCTAGGTTTTTACAGAAAAACAAACGAAATTCCATTACATCTGCGCCCCCACGTTCCGTGATGAATTGTCGTTGTTCTTTTGAGTTTTTCTCATTTGAGTTTCCACATTTTCGTCGCTTAATGTCGTTTTTCACAAGTCCCAAATTAATTACCACACCAAACGCATTACGTATACGCCACCGGGGCGAGGCGGAGATAGTGAATGTCGGAACATGAGTTTTCCGGGAAATTTCCGCCATGAAACTTAAGTCTCCAGATTAATGAAATTTTTCTGAGCCCTGTCTTACTTTTGGGAAAATTATAAACTTAATTATTATGTGGGTTTATAAGCTATAGTTTAAATTTTAAGTGTTTAGTTATTTACTATTAACTTCTCTTTTACTTTTTTAATTTTAGTTACATTTAATTTAAAGTTTTCTATATTTAATATATTTATATATATTATTCTTTCATAAATATTGAGTTTATTTGAGATTAGTTTAAATAATTTTACAATTTCCTCCCGTTTATTTTTCGTAAAAGAACTTTCCCCACATTAAGTATTTGAAATTAAAACACAAAATCAAAGAAATAATATTACTTCAATTAAATATAAGGTAAAAATCAATCGTTGATTTTAGTTTTAAATCTTTAATACGATAAAGAAAGTAAGCTTCTCTCGAAGTTCGCTCATAAATTTAATTAACGACTTTATCCACGCCCACTATCGCTAAGGGGCAATGTTTTTTGGTCACAGGACACGCAAGCCACGTGCAACCAGGTGGGTGTTCTTGGCTGATTCTGGCCTGGGGGTGGGTTTCCAGGTAGGTGTGGTGGGTGGGTGTGGTCTGCCCGAGTCAAGCTGCTTAAGTGACATGCAAAAACAGGAGGAACTGGCGGCGAAGAACGCCAACTCTGAAGGCTTTG
>VNJY01005194.1:0-171525 GCA_008042715.1 Drosophila bocki | reverse complement strand
GAGAAATTGGTGCTCCGGTAATCGAAATCGAAAGATTTGTTCGATTTGAAAAACGGGCACCTTTTTCTGGCCGGAATGAAAAGTAAATGGCTTTTTTTATATGAAATCAGATCTTATTTACAAAAGGAAAAAAATAGTTTACTCAGTGGTCTATTGATGTTTATTCCACACCACCACAAGATCATTCTGGCAGGTAGTTATTTTATAAAAAATTTATTTCCGACCCCACCTCAGATTTGACAACAAAAGTTATGCCGTGTTCAACCAGTTTTCTCGTTTTGGCGATAGGTCGATAGGTTCACCTCAAAAAGTTATCGCCAAGGTTGCCATATTGTTGGTGGAACGAAACAGCCAGTTAAAAATACTTATAAAATATAAATAAATACATTAATAACTTTAAAGGACCGCCAAAATGGTTGTTTATAAATAATGCTATTTAATGTGATTACTTAAATGTTCCAAATTAACCAAATAATTATTTGAGACCACCGGAATTAAAACTGTGAAAAGTGTGGCAGCATCTAAGGTGTCTGGATTTGCTTAATTCTACCATTTTGTGCCTTTTTCTGGCTTAGAAAAAGGGCAATTGTAAATATAATAGGCAGTACTTTACGTTGTTTGCTTATTACCAACAACACAAGTTAGCTGCTTGAGCAGTGAGAAACGATGAGAAATCGAAACATCCGATAGCAGAAATTTGCCGAAAACCGGAGCAGCTAAAACCCAAAACGGTTCGTTTTCGCCCAAAACGAAATCGAAAAAATTTTACGATTACCGGAGCAGGCCTGTATATAAAGTTTTACACGTTTACAAGCAAACTGTTTCAAATGTAGCATAGAGATAAAAGTCCTAATTGGAAAGTAAAATAGTGTAAAATCCCAATCGGTATGTAAAATCAGGTAACAGATCTGCTCAGAATCTAGCTTATTCGGGTTGTCATATCCAATCAGAAAACATCAGTGAGTTCTTCACTAGCTATTTTCGCCTTTACGGCAGCTGGGCACTCTCGAAAAGTTCCTGCGTTGCCAGACTTTTCGAACTAAGAAACTGGTTCCGGTGACTAAATACAAACAATTTAACAGTATTTTAGTATGTAAAATGGGTTTTGTTACATTTCAGCGGGAAATTTCAAAATGTTTAATAAGAAGTTAAAGAAAATTGTTTTAGTTTTAATGTGTAAATTTAAATTTACAGGGAGTCTTTGCAACTAAATATAAAAAATAAAATAAAATAAGCTTAGAAGCATTCCTTAAATACTATAAAACTATAACTATAACTATATAACTATTACTATAAAAAATTTTTATGACATCAATCAAGAGATTAACTTTTTTTATATTACAAATTCCGAAACTCTTTTTTAATATTTTATAATTATATATATAATTATATTATATACACCAAATTTTTTGAACTTTTTAGAACAGATTTTTAATAACAACCGCGTATAATATAATTTCAATAAAAAATAAATTAGCAAAGTATTTAAGTATTTGTTTTCTTAAAAAAACATATTGTTTGACTCTTATTTTATAAAAAGTATATATATATATATTTTTTTAATTCTGATAAATTTAAATTGAACATATGGTTTCCATAGATCTTAGCAAAATATAATCGTTTAATGGTTACTTTTTATGTGATATCTATCTGGAAATATTTGTGATATGCCTTTATTTACTTGACTTATCTGCAAAGATCACCTGTTTTCCTTTGATAAATAAGTACCTACTGCATGCTAGATAAATTTGTGGAAAATTAAGGTAATTCATTGCACACTAAATGGGTATTCGCTTGACTGAAGTCCACAAATATTTGCCAAGTACACAAGTGCATAATGACTTCGGTTACCATATAGGATAATTTGATACTTTATGCTGTGCACTTGGTTCCGTAAAATGCCACGATTGTCTTATCGTAAATACTCAATGACTCCCCCAGTGATTGAAGGGACGACTTCGACTTCCCCCGAAGGAACCTTGATCGACAGAACCCTCCTTATCGCTAAGGCCCTCGTTCACGGACCCATTGAACATTACCATATTATTTCCATTACTTCTCTTTGCGCGCCATTCAACTTTATCTATTATTATTATTATTACCCCATCGGATTTGATAAACCCATTAGAATAAATTAAGATCTCGGGCATTAATATGCAGGGCACACACTTCGTCAGAAGAAAACCCACACACATGCAGTCTTCTGATAAAAAAAAAGAACTCGTAGGTGCATAATCTTTGAATCAGGAACACAGACATTAGGGGGAAGGGACGGAGGGGCGGAGAGACCAATATACGAACATAAACATCATCAATTACAAAACCTCGAAGACCCCGAAGATAAGGAACAACAGAGACAACAAACCAATGAGCGAACAACAACAACAAGCAGAAACAACAATCGAATGAAGAAAGAGCTGATGAAAATGAACTCAATATGGCAATATTACAACAAACACACACAAAACAGGCTAAAGGATAAACAGCAAAAACAACAACAACCTACGCTTTAAGGATGAACAGCAGCAAGAACAACAAGTGTAAATGAGCAGCAATAACAACAACGATGCGAAGGTGGGAGGAACCTACAGTAAGGACTTTTGAAAGCGAACATCTACTTCGAATTTAAATTAAAACCTACAAAATATACTTTTAGGAAAGAATTCTTCAAAAAGGTAATTCCCAAACAAGGATAATTTCAAAATTAAACATCAAGATGCTTTTAAAGACTTACAAATAATTGTAATTTAATAGTATCTTAAAGATACTAACAATTTTAAAAGATTAAGTTCGAATGAGAAACAATTTTTATCTTGGTAAAACAGTTTTTTTAGGACTTTTAAAGTCTTTTTAAGTTTGTATTAATATTTTATAAATTCGTAATAATTTTATTTAAATTTATATTTTCTCTAATTCAAGCATTTTCGTAATTAACAATTCCAGAAACTCAATAATTAGTGATAATAACTTTTTCTAAATCTAAAGAAAATATCTAAACTAATATAAATGAAAAATATTATTAACTCCTTAATAATACTTTATCCTGAACCCACACTGTACCTTTAAAAAACCCATAAAAAAAAGGACAACAACGGAGAAGAATCACGTGAAGAAGTCGTAGGTCGTTGCTTTGAATTTGTTTGCTGCGTTGGTTGACAAAAACAAAACAAAAACACAACAAAAATAAAAACAGGAACAAGGCGAGCAGAGAAATAGAAAAAAAAAACAAAAATAAACTCGAAAAAGAACAACAAAGAGCAGGGTAAAAAAGGCTCAGCCAGCCACTCAGGTGAAATCAAAATCAAATTCAACGCCAACTCGAGTCGACGAGCGTCGTTGCGTCCCTCGTTCCCGGCTCCTTGTTTCCCCCTTTTGGAAACAGGGAATAACCCCTACCCACACTCCTGCCATATACCCCTCTCCTTCTGCTGTCCTTAACACTGAGAGAAAAATCATACCAATATTATTTAATGTAATTCATTTAGAAATCCAATTCAATTCATTCAAAATTAAAAATATTCAAAATGATAGTTTAATTATTTTGTAGAAATATTATAATCCAATATAGATTTAGTACATTTTTCGTTCAGTGTCTTCGTCCCTCTGTCCGTCTCTGTCGCCTGGGGATCGTCATCATTTGGACTTGCGACTGTCGCGCTTAATGCGTGTGGATGGACATGAACGTGTAGGATTCGAATTGACATTATAAAAACTGGTTTGCTGCCAATATATATTGCCGGTTACGCTTGCGTCCTACGCTCCTTCTCTCTCTTCCACTCTTTCTCCCCCTCTTTCTGCATGTACCTGCCTACTGGGATCTGATTCCTGATTCCTGCTTGATTTTGTTGTCTCTAGGATATTACCTGGCCGAAGGGAGCAGTGCGCGCCAAAAAGATAAGGCTAGGCCAAGAAGAAACGGAGGCGGAGACGAAGACGAAGGTAACCCCTCAGCAATGGTAGCCTGACGTAGGACTGATCCGATAATGACAGTAGAGATATTGTGTGCGGCAATCGAAGATGTCAGATTTGAGCATGTTAAACGGGAGGGGTTAAGTACGAGACATCTTATATATACAAAGGGTGCATTATCTTATTTGTTGACCAAATTAGTCAGCACCAATGGAGGAAAAAGGACTTTCAAAAATAACTATATTGTTAATACAGGTTTATGGTTATAAAGTGTAGAGATTTTAAAGATTTTAAATTTATAGAGATTAACATACTTTAAGGGCAAACATAAATATTATGTATAATCGGGGATAAAGGAAAGTTTTGATTTTATGAAAATTTTTAAGGAGAGAGAGAAAACATTTTTTTTTTAATTTAATAAGGGGTTACATTGTTAAAATTTTTAAAAATTGTCAAAATTCTTTGATGTCACGATTTTATAGCAATCTGCAAGGGTATAAAAATTTTGGCTTCCTAAAGTTAGTTTCCTTTCTATGTCCATTTAAAATTACTTCTTTGTAGTTTTCAACTCACAATGACTGTACTTGACCTTGTCTCAGATGGATGGATGGATGATGGACTGACGCAGCATCATCATTAGAGACAGAAATGGAACCCTCCTCCCCCACTCTGTTCATTTACCCAACACAACCCCTGTTATGATGATGATGATGATGCCTTTCTCTTTTCGCCTGATCATGTTATGGCATATTCAGTTAATGTAGTCAAATTACATTGCCTGGAAATGCATCTTCGTTTACCAGACCTAAGCTCGGATTCGATTCCGCCAAGGCCTGGCCATGGCCCATATGGCAACAACAGCCAACAAGGAGGCAGCAGCGGCAGCAATTAACTGCAAAATGTCATTAACCAGCGGCGTAGGTGAGAGGAACAAGAAGAAGCGACGGACTGACATATGACAGGCACATCAAGCAGCAGGACGGACAGACGGGACCGGAGCCGAAACACCATCCTATACTAACCCGACGACCCAACCCAGTATAGAACCAGGTTCAGCATCACTAAAAACTCCCTCGCTCGGGCCAAGCCCCTGATCCACCCTTCCTGCACTGAAAGAAATGTATATACTAAATATATATTTGAAAATTATAATCCCATCCAGTGATTAATTCCTTACATCGAAAAACTTCTACAGAAATATTGATGTAATTTAAGTTAATAATACAGATTAAACCTTTATTTAAGATGACTTTTTTCTAAGAGAAAGCAAAACCCTTTTAAATCTTAATTCTAAATAAATTCTCCCAGTGCATTCACCCCTCCCTTGGCTTTGGTCTTCATGGCTTGTGTATTATGTTCCCTGGACGTTCCACCTTGGCATTAAACGCTTGATTAAATTTCACTACAAATGGGCTGGGCGGGGGGAAGTGCAGCCAGCACACAGCAGACGCTATAGGGATATATATATGCATATCCATTTATTATTGGAAAAAAGGTCATCTCGGTCTCGGCGTCCATATGTTGTACCTCTTGGGTTCTTGGACAGCCATCCATCCATCCATCCATCTATCCATTTTGTAGCTGTATCTGGTATCGTGTATCTCACAGCTGCTGCTGGGCCTGTGTTTTGACTGTCATTGCAATTAGAAAGCTTCGCTCACATGATTTGCTCTTTTCTCACTTTATTTTGCAAATCGCACTTGCTGCATTTAATTTCCCATGAAACAAGTTCCCTTCCGGCGGAAAGAGAAGAGGGTTGTGGAGCGGCGGCATGTATCATCGATGGGGAAGCCTGAAAAGTGCGGCACCGTCACCGGTACCCGGCACATACAGCGAAACGCGGTGAGAAAATGTTTTGCATTATTTACATTTTTACTGCAGTTAGTTATGTTCTCCGATCCGATCCGCTCCACTCCGTTTTGTTCTGACTCGTTTGTGGCCATTACTCCTCTGCAGGACATCCGTCATCCGTCTCGCTTGCCTTCCTGCCGCTGCCTTTGCTTTTCAGCTTTTTTTTTGGGTTCGGGTTAGGGTTCGGGTTTGTTCTGGTTTCATTTTTTTATCGCTTGGCTTCCTGCTGCTGCTGATGTTGCTCTCATTAACAAATTGTCAGGTGTGTTGCAGTTATCCGTCATGCTTTGGTTAATCGCCACAGAACAGAACCGAACGGAACATATCCCAACCGATCCGGACCGATGCGAGCTGAACTGAACTGAGGCGGAGACGTCGTAGACGATTACGAAGTATCTTTAAATGAAATATCTGAACAGAACACAAACAAACTAACCGAAAATTGGCAAATACAAGCTCTTTTGACAGATACCTCTTAAAAAGATGCACTACATAAATTGTAAATAAAAAATAAAGAATATTTCTGTATCTTGATCTTATCTTATATCATATGATAAGGTAAACAGAGAGGTCAAAAGATTTTTTGTATCTTGTGTTTATATACTTCTATAGAGCGAATAAACTTATGATCTATACTCAAACTTAAGAAATATTTTACCAGACTTTTTCCACCATAAATTGAAACCTGTATATTTTCCTTAGGTCTCTAATTTTGATTTTCTTTCTGTTTTAATTTCTACCAAGTTTATTTTCCTTTAGAAACAGAGCAACTATAAACATATGGTCAGAACCAGATCTTTATACAACCGACTGAAATACAATATACCCCGTCGAACATGACAAGTACCCAGTACAGAGAAACTGCCGTCCAGAACATGTTTGCAATTCAACTGTAAAAACATTTAAACGGAAAGTTTGTCGGCTTCCCCAAATTACTCCTCCCTCCCTTGACAGCTTCGAGGGCCCCTTATATACACACTTTACCCCTTTCCCAGTCCCTTGGCCCTTTGTCTTGGTCGTTTCTCTCAGTGTTTACCTGTTGCTCGTAAACAAATGCCGCCTTAATCAATTCGTAAAACCGTTCAAACCTCAAGTGATAACAAACAAAGGCGGGACAAACGCATGGATGGATGGCAAGAAAGAAAGTCTCATCCCAGGGATCAGGTTCCCCAAACTCCGAACCTCCAGAATTCTCTCGGTTTATGGCCCAGTCTGTCCCTGTCTGATACTGGGATGCTCCTCCATGTTTATTTTCTCACACAGGCGGCAAAACAAATAAATTCCGTTGCCTTTGGGAGAATTGATTTTTGAAAACCTAATCAAATTGAACAACAGCATCTCTCTGCACTTGTGCCCTAACCCTTTTCTCGTTGGGAACTCGGGGTATATTGGCTAAGACACTAAGGTTGTGCAGAAATTAAAAAAGTCATATTTATTGATAAGAAAAGTAAGTGATTTGAATAATATTTTAGAAGACTACAATATTTCAAACTCAAAGTAAGGAAACCTTCTCTACAACCTTCTCTGAAATTTAACTATAATTTTCAAGTGGAAATTCAGAAGCAACTAATTTATACATTACTACAAAAAAAATTTTCAAAATAAAGTGTATATAAACTTCCGTTTTAAGTATTTTCCCCCGTTCCACTCCCAACTATTTTTTTCTTTTTATTGACGACCACCAGGCGACTGATGATGGGCCCAAAGATTCCCCCACTCCCCATCCACACTCGTAATTAAATATCCAAATTGAGTGTAAGCAAATGCCGCCGTCTTCTAGCCCTGCCAGCTATGCAGGGGTTGCATCTGGATCCGGATCGGGATCGGGATCTTTATGTGAAGCTGTATCTGTTTTTTGAGGCTGCAAATAGCAACGCATCCAAGTGAGGCATTTTTCTGCAACACACGCCAAAATGCCAAGTAGCCGAGGGGGTACAGTGATGGAGAGTGTGTGTGTGTGTGTGGGGGGAGGGAGGTACTGGGGAGTCGAAAGTGCAGGATTTGCATGGGTTGACGTACTGCCCCCCTCCCATTAGTTTTTTTTTCAGTGCTCTTTCCTATTTCTGTCTTTGTTGCTGCTGCTTATGCAAACGCATGGGGCATGTCTCCCGCAACTGTAATGACTCCAACTTCTGCACTGAGCGAATAAATGAATTCTAAAAGCGTTGATTTCAATTAATTTAAATTTTAAAAAATTTTACTACAGGGTAGAGTTCTAGTTTCTGGCTATTTTCATTACATAACTTTGATTATAATAGAGTTTATTGTTTAAAAAAATATAAACAATAAGTATGCGAATATTTTATATAGTCTTCAGTTTTTCTCAGTGTGCCCCAGAGGCTCCATCTGGCTGCTTTTAGTTTTTCTCCAACGGGCATAGACAATGAAAAACATTTTCCTGTCGCTGTCTCTGTTTTTTTTTTGTTGCTTCTGCTGTTCCTGCCCCTGACTCTCAACTCCCCGACCCCGACCCCGTCCTTGCGCCGTGGCAGCCCCCATCCTCCTTGTAATGCCTCCCCTCTGTTAACCCCCCTCTGATACATCAACATAAAAATCCATGTGATGTCGATGACTTTTTTGTTTTTTTTTTTTTTTTGTGCTCTATGCGTTGACGTTGTGTTCTTTCTTTTCCTTTTCGTTTTTGTTGCTTTTCATGGGGATCCTCTCTCTTTTCTTTCGTGCTCTTTCCTCCTTACACTTACATATATGTAAATGTGCATTCGGTATCCACTCTCTCCGGGGGCTGTTGTTGCTGTCGCGTAGAGTCGCATGTGAATGCTCTCTAATCTCCTAATGTCGTTGAACCTTTCCTGTACTTTTTATTATTGCCGTACACAACTTTATTGTTATTATTATTTTGCGCGACTCTCCGCTTTTGCCCCATTGTGTTTATTTTTGCCCGTTGCCTTTGCAGATTCTCTCTGATCCGAGCTCCCTCTCTCACTGCTCATCTCCTTGCCCCTTTCTCCTCTGTTCATCACAGCTCACTTTATGTCATCGCAACAACAACCGATGACAATGATAACAGCAGCAGCAGCAACAGGCGGGCATAGGCGCAAGCCAGTGGGGGGTTGCGGGGGCTCAGAGCACTCCCCTTGAAAGCGAGTTCAAAAATATTAAGAACAACCTATAAAATGTTGCTCTTTAACATCACTTAAATATTTGTATTTATAATGAAAGAAGATTTTTTGATGATTCGAGGTTGAGCTGGACTTGTGGCTGGCTTTGCAAAATAATTCCCAACGGGGTCTAGATTCAATTTAAAAATTTTAATCACATTAATTACAAAATAGATCAAATATTTATGACAGATTATTTAACAATTTCTTTACATTTAAATCGAATTTACAGATTAAACACTTCTTATTATATCTCAACTGGCCTTGAGATATATCTATATATTTTCTTTAATTATTCCGAATCTAGTTATATCACTTTCCAAGTAAATGAGCTTTTTTATCCCCTTAAAAATATGTTTTGCCATCGCTTCTGACAAGTGCACACGTGCATTCTGCCGCTGCCTTGGGGCAATTATTTCCAATTTAGCAAAACAACACAGCGGCAGGCGTGGAGCATACAGCTCGGAGCATAAGCATCCGTATCTGTGCAGCTTTGTAGCTATAGAGCTGCAGCTATATAGCCCCTGCCTCTGTCCAAGATCTGGGATGGGTTGGGCTCGGACTCGGTCTCTTGGCCCGGGACCTGCTCCTATTGTCTTTCCATCGGTTCATTGGCCGCAGCACAGATGCAGCAGCTAGCATCATACTAGCATCTTACTACATTTGTACACAGAGCGAAAATTAGATAATTAATCTGAATTATAGCTGGGAGTTTAAGGATAATAAAGTTTCACATTCCAAGTTTAATATTACTAGACAATAAAATAATGTTTAATTTATTTAAATTTAGTTAATATTTACTTACAAATAATGACAAATTAAAAATATTTACAGCAATTTCTGCCTGTGCCTCCCCCAACCCATCACCGATCTCCATCACCGGCTTGGTCATCATCACGGGCACTGGGACTTGGGACTGGGGTCAGGCCTGCTCCATGCTCCATGCTCCATGCAATTACTCCATGTACTTGGGACTGTAATAACACGGACGCGAACTGTACGTAAACTGGTTGCAGGATGCTGTTGCAAGTTGGATGGGATACTTGGAGCCGGGCAGCGACTTTCTAGCCAGTGTTATCTGTCTATATCTATCTAGGAAAACCAGTTATTGGGGGCCCAGGCTTGTTGCACGCCCATTTCAAGCCAAGAGCTGCCAGCTCCTCCTCGGAGCCACATCCACATTGGAGTCGTCGTCGTTAAAGTGGCTATAGTTGCTGTTGATCGGAGCAGGACTAGACCTGTGTTGCTGGTTGCTGATCGCCGATGTGGCAGACAGCAACTCGCGACTTCCAACTGGATTTGCTGAAGGCTGTTGACTCCGTTGTTTTTCTATTGCCAGGCCCCCACTTCCTTCTGGGTTCTCTGAACAAAAAAAAGAAAACTAAAAAAATCCCTACATTGGAAAACAACTCCAGCTCCCAGCTGCGTCTCCAAGTTCGTTGACTCTGTGTGTGGAGCTATTCTAATGCTCGGCAAACGTGTTTGGCAACTTGCAATCCATTTTGGAGTGTGGGGGAATTGGAAAATGGGTGTGCTGCTCCATCTGCCCCCGACTCCAACTCCAACTTCAATTTCAGCTCCGACTTCTACTCCTCCAATCTCCATGGAGAAGTCATCGCCACGCTAATTGCCGCCGAGTGAATTTAAACTGAAATGAAATTCGCATTCAAGCGTTAAGGGAAAATCGAACTTATGGCTCAAGTAATTCGATTTAAATGAAAACAAAATGGGAATCGGGTCGAGGTTTTCAGTGCAGCCATAAACATAGTTTTCCTGATAAGTAATAACATTTAAATTATATTTGTAGCATAGCAATTGTTTGTTTAAGAATTCATAAGTACTCTTTTGAGACTTGGAAATTTTTGATTGATTTTCTTTTTACGATAATAAATTATAAATAATAGTTTTCATGAAATATAGTATATATTTTACCTCTTCTTGGACTTTAATTTAATATTTGACAATTTTTATTAGCCACGGAAAGCTATTTAAAAATACTTAAATATTTTCTATAATAAATTTTGTTATAACAAGTTATTCTATTAAATTTAAACATAATAAAAAGTATCTATTTATAACCTAATCTAATCAAATAAATAAAAGTAACCTTTTATGACTTTTTAATTAGACATTTTTAAACACCCAATGATATTTGTAGTGGTCGTATCTCTCTTGAATTATCAATTTATGTAGGTTAATGGAAACTTAATTGTTTGCTTTTGAACTTGTGTGTATGCTCCCCTTAACAGATTAGGTGTTAACAAACGAATTAGGAGAATCGAGATAATGAATAGAATTAACGTAACTAAATAGTTATAAATAAAGGCGACTGATTATTGGCTTGTTTCTGGTTAATAAATACAAACAATTAGTTGAACAATATGTAATAAATCAACAAAATAGAAAATGTGTAACACCTCATAAATAATGCTATATCAATGTTGATTTATTTACTAGGTAATAATATTTGTTGATCTGAATAATAAATACAAATTGTAAATGAATTACAACATAATATTACATTTCCAATAAATTGTATTTCGCTTTACAAATATCCAAGAATTTAAGAATACTTTCTGATATAAAATCCATAATTTTTCTAGGAATAATTGGTAGAAATTTTTCCTGTATAAATTCTTCTAAACTCGCGTCCATTCACCTCATTACAAAATTCCTATAAAAATTTTAGGCTGATTTTTTGTGTATGTCCATCAACCCAAAACAACTTTATTGACACGGGCATAAATATCAATTTACGCCCTGTTTTTTTGTTGTGCCCGTTGATGGTTTCATTTCTCGAGCACCATCTGTTGTGTGTGCCTAAAGGGCGAGTACCAGGCCCAGACCCAGACCCAGGCTAAGGCCCTGTGGATCTGGGTACCGAGGCTGGCCTGTCCATCATCATCGATTGCCGATTGTTGTTATGGTCTGGGGACCGACGACTCTGAAGGAGGACTGGGGCCAATCAGTCAGCGAAGCACTCAGCGGAGCGTGAATGGCAATTGCCGATATCCACACATTCAATTAATAAAATCAACAGCCAGTTGGAGGAGAAGGGCTCCTTATCGGAATATATATATATGTATGTATATATATATCGCAGGACCTGTCATTAGCCGCGTTCAGTTGGGGCTTGACGATGGCCAAACACAGAGTGGAGAGTTGGTCGCGATTCCTGCTCCTTTGGCTCTATCGCTCCGCGCGGTGCCTGTCCCTGCTCTCCTCCAAGTTGGACCTGGACAGGCTCCAGTTGAGGGAACCCAAACGTGGCGGTAGCAATCGTATCCTCAACATCCTGTGGCGCTGTCTGGTGGTTATCATTTACGCAGGAGTATGGCCAACAATGTCCGAACAGATTATTGGCAGCACACCCGAGAGTTATGCCGATCTCTTTGCCACGCTTCAGGCTCTGTCAGTTTCGGTTTTGGCAGTTGTATCCTTTATAATCCAGGCGAAGGGCGAAAACCAATTCCGTGAAGTGTTAAATAGATACTTATCGCTGTACCAAAGGATTTGTGCGGCCACTCGATTGCAGCAGTTGTTTTCTTTAAAATTTGTGGTTTTCTTTCTGCTAAAATTATTCTTCACGCTATGCGGTTGCTTCCATGAACTGATACCCCTTCTGAGTGTCGAGAATTTTTCGGAAATTATTCGAACGGTGGCCGTCAGCTTTGGCATGTACATGTGGCTGGGCACGCTATTCGTCCTGGATGCCTGCTTCCTGGGATTTCTTGTCTCCGGAATCCTTTACGAGCACATGGCGGATAATATAATGGCTATGTTGAAAAGAATGGAGCCCATTGAGTCCCAGGAGGAGCGTATGAGTCACTATCGCAGGATGCGACTCCTGTGCGACTATGCCGATGAATTGGACGTGTGTGCCGTAATATATAGTGAACTCTATGAAGTTACTCAGGCTTTTAGAAAAATGTTGCAGTGGCAAATCCTGTTTTATGTTTACTATAACTTTATTAATATTTGCCTGCTGCTTTATCAGTGCATTTTGCGGTATCTCAACGAAAATGAAATGGCTCTGGTGTCCTTGGTCATGGCTTGGGTTAAGTTGGCCAACTTGGTCCTGCTGATAATGTGTGCCGACTATACGGTTAAGGAGTCGCAGAAGCCGAAGAGGTTGCCTTTGGATATACTTTGCACCGATATGGATCAGCGCTGGGATAAGAGTGTGAGTTTGGTTGAGGTTTTTGTTTTACACCAGTAAAATTCTTTAATAAATTTCCTACAGGTGGAAACCTTTCTGGCTCAGCAACAAACACAGCGCTTGGAGATCAAGGTCTTGGGTTTCTTTCACCTGAACAACGAATTCATCCTGATGATCCTATCTGCCATTATATCATATCTCTTTATACTGCTGCAGTTTGGCATTACAGGTGGCTTCGAGGCTTCTGAAGAAATTAAAAGTCAGTTTCAGGATAAGATTTAAATGTAAAGCTTTATAGTTAATTAGAAAAATTATTAGCATTAGGCATTTAATAAAAGCTATAATTAATAACATTTCTCTTTCGGGTGCGGGTGCTTTCTGTAGCTCCACAGGTGAGTTTAACCTCCACAAAGTTCACCTGAACCTCCCCGAGTTCATTATCGTTCATTATATCTCTCTTACCACAAGACACATTTTGATACAATTTTCGGACTGCCTTCGAGATGAGCTCGTTAAGCGTCCAACAAGAAATTAAAGAAATGGGAATGAGCAACAAAAAAAATGAAAAAAATTGAAATTTCACGTCTGACATGGTGTAATTATCATACCTCCCCCATCCCTTGGGTACACCCGCTACTTTGAACCTCCACCTCCACTAGTGCTTTTACACTAAAAGAAAAGATTGAGGTGTTTAAAATGTATACAAGGAAAATATTTAAAAATGTTTCGATAAAATATCGATATTTAACAGATTATTTTTCTAACAAGGTTTTGTCAGGGCAATGAGTACTCTAATACGGAAACCCTCATCCATCCAACTTGATTTTATTATTCGAGTTTTATAAAAGTTGTATTATATTTTTCCCAGTGAAATGCCCCCACTTCAGTCCATCACTTGATAGTCATCGCCATCTCGACTCGACTCAAGCCTTTGTCTTTGATTATTTTTGGGCGTCAGCGAAGCGTAGCGCGCTTGTCACGCCTATTATATATGTATGGAAAATTCTATATATATAATCGTATACCGGAGAGGTTATATATGGGAGCGAGGCGGCATCTGAACCCGGGATTCGATCCCAACTCACCCGTGAGTGCTGGCGACGGTGGCGAAATGGAAACAAAAGCAAACACAACGGCAGAAATACGCGCCTTGGCCTGCAACTGAATTAATTTCCAAGCTCTCTGCTCCGCTGAGCACGAGGGGATTGGGATGAGGTTGCTCTCTACTGTGTTGCGCTGGTGGGGATCTTCCCAATCCCTGACAGTGACGAGAGCACATTCAAATTTTTTGCGTTTGGAGCTGGCCAAAAGCTGGCCAAGCCATGCATATTTCCGGCCAGCAAAGGTAGGAGAGATCGCGATCTGATCACTGGCGCGGTTTGTCCAGACCCAGAACCATTCCATTCCAGAGTATCCCAGCACTCCCGTTTCGCTGATTTCCTGCCTTTCGCAACATTTCAGGTATTTTGCAATGTAATTAGTTCGGAAGCTCGCGCTGGTACCTGGATTGGGACTGGAATTGTTCTGAGACTACCCATAAGAGTTGGAGTTGGGGTTGAGACCTGGCACCAGCTGGGAGCTGCTGGAGCTGCTGCATTGCCGGGATGCCGCCGCTGCCAGTTGAAAGATGCCGCCGGGTAAAAAGTCGCAGTGGCATGTACTCGTACTCGTACCCCCAATCCAGAGTCCCCATTCTCCCATTTCAAAACAGTACACATGTAACTAGCGACGCAGTCAACAATCAACAATCACATTACACTGGCACTCGGTAGAAAATGAGGGAGCCAGGGTATACTTATTACTCAGAATTATTTTTAATAGTTGGAAAAGGCAGTTGAAAAAATTATCAAACCATTTTGTGAGAGAATGTAAGAGCTATTTTGAATAAATAAACTACAAAATGTCAAAGAACAAATAATTACAAATTTTCTAAAGATCTCAGAAGCCTTCTGCTAATTTTAAAATCAAGAGGTATTACAACATCCATTACTCCCCCTCAATGGCTGCCAACCTGGCTGCAATCTGTGGCTCTTATCACGTGAGAGCAGGTGAGCAAACACGGCGGCAAACACTTTGACCTTTTGTGGAGATCCACAGAAGCCGCCGGCAGAAGCCAAACAACACTGGGCCTACGGCTACTACGTCATGTTCCACATACTTTCACTTACTATACGAATCGGCGGAACCAAAATAGAAACCACAATCACAATCACCGACAACCGACTCTTAACATGGGCAATAGAAGCCGATCGTGTGCTGGCAAACGTGACACATCCGAAATAACAACTTCATTTGTTATAAAATTTGAGGGGAATATAGAAATTGGAAGGGGGAAATATTCTAAGAGTTATTTTTTGAGGGGGGAGCTCAAGCCCCTTCTCAGTAAACAAGCGTGCCCGAACGATGTTTGAACTTCATTTGTGGAGCAAAAGAGTTGGAGGAGTCTAGACACTTTGCCAGTTCAGAATGAGAACGATAAATTCCCCCATTGTGAATGTTATTATTATGGCTCTGAAGTCGTACTACATAATACTCAAACATACTTTCTGAGTGCATAGTAAATTAAGTGGGCGACAGATACGCGAACAATACCCGGGGAACACTGTACGATTGCCAAGAAAAAGCAAAACATCTGTAGAGTTCGTGTCTTCAGAGGGAGGAGAATTACGGGGAGCAAGGGTGTGACCCCGTCTCTCAGCTCTTGTACGTAAGTATATGTACCCACATACCAAAAACAGCAAATGCCGAATACCCGTTTTTGGCCTAAAAACCTACAAAGCCCAAACAACAAGTTGCTTAACTTAAAGTAAGAACAAACTTTCACGAATTTCGAGATGCCCTACGTGTGAAAAATTATACAACAATTGCCCTAAATTGCACTATTTTAAGTTTTGTTTCCTCTGTCCAACATGTCGTATGATTAATTTAAAAAAATTGGTTTTAATTTTTGAGGAAACAATATATGTAAACTTTATGAAAGTATTTAAATGTTGATAAAATACCTTACTAAAAATGTATTTATAATTCAAATAATAAGTATAAGTTAAGAAAGACCCACAAAACTTAACCTACAATTACTTAAATCACCTTAACCCTTGCTGCCTTATTCGATGTTTGCCCAAAAGCTCTTGGTGTAATCTTTAACGCGAAAGCATTATTTCGTTATCAAGCCACACACACGTGTTTATCTTTATTACTACATCGTCATTATGGGCTCGACATACTATAGTACAATTTGAATATTACAAAATGGAAACACGGAATGAGGTCAAGAACCCGCGGGGGCAACGAAGTTACTCCCTATCTTATCTATCGCTGCTTAAAGCGCAGTGCGACACAGTTCAAATAATGCAATATACGAACCGATACGATACCCCAACCGATATACCCTACACACAATGGCGTATCCAAAAAAAGATATACGCGATCCAATGCGTCATTTGTGTGATCGAAGGGGAATGAATACTACATACATATATGGCGAGGGGGATGATGATGGAGACCCGAAGCTCACACATTCCAACACATACGCACACTCCCGGGCGTTATTTGTGTGTTCGATGAACCGAAATTTGAAATTCGGTGTGTGTCTGACCCACTTTCCCACAAATTAACGCACTTTGCTATATTATGGCCAATGGAATCCACAAAAGAGCGTTAGAAAAAGAGCACAAACCAGAGGAAAGAGATGGGGATTTGTTTTTAAAAGGAGAAGGAGAAACAGCCGAAAGAGACAGAGAAAGATCTCGGCAAACTTGGCCATTTAATAATTGAGGTCGACTACAGTCGATCATAAAAGAATATTGATTTGTGGCTTTCGGTTGTTGCAGTTTTTTTATTTACTTGGCTGTTGGTTTTTTCAATATTTTGTTGTTATTGTGCAGAGAAAAAAACATTGACTTGCTACAAAATTATAATTATCTGATCTTTTATATTTTTTTTCCCATAAATAAAAATATTTACTTTTATGTTTTACATTATTACATATGTTAGTATTGCTTCTTGATTGTATAATATAATATTTATACAAATTCGCGATCAACATCAAAAGCTGAATCGATCTAGACATGTCCGTCTTGTCCGTTCCTTCGTCCGTTTCTGTATCCTTTCCATTCTTGTAACCGTACCTCTGCCCGTTTATTCAACTATCTGTCTGTCCGTTTGTCAGTCTAACCGTTATCTGTCCGTCCGTCAAATTCTAAACCTTTTCCAGTTATAGAACTAGTTAAGTAGACTAGACTTTCGGAAATATGTAAGGTCAGATCCAAGGATAGTACGACTATATAACAAAGCTGTTATAGAACATGTTCAACAAATTTAATAATTAATAATTAATTAATAATTTACGTAATATTTTATTTGCCAGTAGTATAATATATAATAGCCTTCAGGTATTAAATTTTATAGATTTGTTTCTCTCAGTGAATGCTTTTCCATTTGTTGACGTTGTTTAGTGTTTTTTTAAGCTTCGTGTTTCTCTTATTCTCTCATGTAATTTACGCAACGTTCGCTCGTTTGTCGTTGTCTCTCGGCTACTTGTCTTTGCATTGACTCGAGAGCAACCTCCGCAGCAGCAGCAGCAGCAGCAACAGCAAAAGCAACAACACGAGCACGAGATCAACAACATCTGCAGCAGTTGTTGAACTTTTTTCGCAGCTCCCAAATCTGAAAACTGAAATCACAAACCTGTTTTCTCGACCTGGGCTTGCCACACGTCTCGGCCAAATCAAAAGCTGGCCAAAGCCAAACGAAAACTTGACGTACTGAACCTCTCTCCCGGCTCAGCTCTGCTCTGTTGATGTTGCTGCTGCTGCTGATGTTGTTGCTATATCCCGGTGGACTGTACTTTTTTGTTGTTTGTTTGAAAAGGCACAAGTTGCACGGCTGATTGAAATCGATCTGAGGTTGAGCAACATGCAACTGGGAACATGCAACCTTCAACCTGCAGCATTAGTCACTGATTTGACCTTGCCGCAGTGCAACGGCAGCAATCTGTTGCAGCTGCGGATATCTATAATTTGACCGGCTTTTAAACTGATCTTCGGACTGTGTAATTAATCGTTAATAAACCCGAGGCAGCAGAAGCATCAGCATCACCAGGAGCAACTCCCTTTTCAGTCCGAGAAAAAAATAGTTCCCCCCTTTTGCCACGCCCTGTGCTTGTCGTTTTTGAAAACGAGCGCATAAATGACGCTTTCCTGTGTACTTAAGGTGTCTAAACTTGACTACCGTGCAGCGTCTGGACCCTTGCCTATACCTATACCTATACCTATACCCTATACCCTTCCCGAAACCCAGAACCATGCCCATTCCCTTTCCATAAAACTCGGAATCATCCGCAACCTTGCCCAAGAAAACAACTCCTGTTGCTCCCTCGACTGCTGCTGCTGTTGTTGCTGCTGGTGCTACTTCGGCTGCTGTCGATGACCATTATTTTAGCTGACGGCGATATATTTGCTCAGTTCCAGCTCGCACACGGGGGCAGTGGCACTCAGGAACTCAGAATTTCGCATCTGTGCCTACCTCTGACTTCGTACACTTAGTACACTCAGCGAAAGTGATAGGCAAATATAAAGTTATCTATGAAAGAGGTAGATCATTTAATCATTATAGTGGTAATTACCGGAATATACACTCGAACTATACGGATTTTAAAATCTATTAATTAGAAGCACATAATAAATAAAAAATAAATATAAAATATAATTATTATGACAAAATAAGGCCTATTCTTACCAAGTTTTAATGATTTTAGATTTATATATTAAAATTTTAGATCTTAACAAGTATTATTTTTATTTATTTTCAAAAATATTTATTTCTTATTTAAAGAGTAGTAATTCTCTTCTAATATTTAAATAAATTAAATTAAAAAATTTTTGATACCTATTATATTTACCTATGTCTTGCAGTGTAAATCCCCAGGTCCATCGTCCACTCTTGCTGTTTTCTTTCGGGTGTTGGCTACCGTCAGTCTTGGATTGCTTGTGCTTTTTGTTTTTGCTGTACCCAGGTACACCCGACTCCCAGCCGATGATGCCCAGGTGTACAGCCACCGAGCGGAGGAGCATGACAAACAGTTGCAGCCAAAGCAAATAATTAGTATACATCGATTATCTTGCGCTCAGTTCCGACCTGGCCTGTGGCTACTGTGCAGTGCGGATTCTGGCGGATTCTGCAACTGGCTGGCTGGCTGGCAAACTGGATCTCCTCCACTACCAGACCAGATGTTGGCACGTTGCACACGCGCTCCCTGCCAGCATCCCAGAATCATCATTCGACTCCGAGCAACTGGGCGTGTGTCGAGCGCCTACGCGACCCAAACACAGCCCACAAAACGGGTTCCCCCTCGCAATTCGAGGTCCGCGATTCCGCCGATTCGCGCGATCCGAGTTCGCCATATGTGAGTGTGCTCGTAAAATGCTGAGCCAGAAACTGTACGCCAACCCAACCAGATCTGCAGCCCTCCATCCCAAGCTCCATCACCAACTCCAACTCCATCTCCAACTCCTTCACCATCTCCTACTCCAACTCCCAGCTTGGGACGTGTGCTCAGCTCGTGCCAATTTCTTTGGGGAGCTCCAACTTTTACAGTCGCCTGCGAAACGTTTTGTCTTTAACTTGGTTTCTGCATATAAATAAGAATATTCACGAACAAATAAACAGGGCCTACATATAAATATATATACATTAATAGGGGAGAATAGGGTGGATCAGTCTGGTCTTAGGTTTATGCGTTTTTCTAAGACTTGACAGCTGGGTTTAACTTTTTTAAGGGGATTTCAAATAAGAGGAAAATAGAAGTAATAGAAGTAACCCTTTATCTGTAATTAAAATACTATTGAGTAAACCAACTTAAAAGATTTATTAAGAATATTTTTATAATTTAAAAATTGCACAATTTTTTTAAGGTTAAAAACATTACTTTAAAGAAAAGGAATATAAATAAACATTTTTGTTAAAAAAAAAGGTAAAATAGGAAAAATTTGATGTACAAAAATATTATTAGTTATTATAGTTTTCAAAGCTTGAAAGAACATGACATGTAAATAAAATATTATTCATTAAACAAACAAACTATATTTAAAAAATAAATTTTAAATTAGGTTGCTTCAGAAAATCGTTTTTTATTTAATATTTTAATCCTAAAGCTTCAAGTTAAACTTATATTTTAATGTTAAAAAACATAATAAATTTGTAAAATACACAGTTAAATAATATAAAAACGGTTTTGCATATTCTCAGTATTTTTTTATTACCTCGATCCACCTTAATGACTATGCACAACCGTACCTCTGTCTATAAGCTTAGATGGCAACGCGTCTAGAAAAGGTTGGGCCGCAATTGCAATAATGTGCCATTTTTAATTAGTCCCATGAATAAAATTGACAACCCACCACCACTGACGGGCTGAGGGGTGGCCCAGGGGGATCAGATCGGAATGTCATAAAGTCGATTTTAGCTGTGCATTCCAAGGATGGAAAATTCCGATGCACTGCGTGACGGCAGGTTGATTGAATGCGACCCAAATTGATCGAGGTTGTGTGTGCCGCCTCCATTACTCCCCCGGTAATTGGCTGCCTAGCCAGGTTGGAGCTATTATTAAAATCAATAAAAAATTACAGTAGTTTTATTACTTAAATATATAATTTTGTAATAAGTAAGTAAGTAATAAACTTGTTTTTAAATATACAGGAAGAGCTTTCTTAAAATAATTTTTAGCTTTAAATTAATTATATTAATAGTTTATCTGGAATAATTCTAAATCAAATACATCTTACTAATAAATCAAAAAATATAATTACAATTTTTTTTAATTTAAAAATCTAATTTTAGATTTTTACATAATTTTCTTTAGGAAATGTTTAAACATTCATCATTCATAATTATTAAATTTTACCTTAAACTTTTAAGTATTTTCCTGGGTTTACTGTCTAATTATCCAGGTACCTGGCTACCACAAAACATTAAATAAATATAACTCAAGCTGTTAATATCACCAAGCCCTAACAGCCCGCAGCCCTTTTGTCTAATTGAGCAATAAATAAATTAGAGCTAATTGCCTCCATTGTCGATCAACTGAAATGTGGCTTTTCGAGGGAGTTTTCGGTTTTAGCCAGACCCTTTTAGACACTCAATTTCTGAGAGCAGAATTATAGCAATCATCGGGGCACACACGGCTCAGCACAGCGGTTTTAGCAACTCTTGTTGGGTTTCCGGCTAAGCAAAAAGCTCTTAGGGCTAATGAGTGCGAGATCGAGTTCGTTCCCTGCTGATTTCCAAGTTGCTACCGGTTAACGCTCTGATTCTCGATTGAAATCGCTACTTTCATCGGCACAATCATCGTTATGATGATTATGAAATCTCCTCCTTCCGTTCGTGGCACTCTGCTGTAGCTGTACTTTTTGAGCCCCAGCTGGTCTTGGACTTGGCCAAAAGCAAACACCGAACAAGACCGCTACCTGCAGGCCGGCCACTCCACGTTCTTGTCTAGTGAAATGTTGAAAGCATCATTAATTTTTTTGAGTTTGCCTTGATTCCAGCCAGCTTTTATGCCTTTCAGCTTTGGAACCTGGAACATAGTTGCAGGTAAGTATGATAATTGCGGAATGAAAGGAGAGAGAGAGAGAGGGATCCAGTAAAAAAGTGACCCATAATTACCCAGGCAGACGGAGAACAATCATGGGAAAAATGACTGTAACCCAGCCCGGTCCCATGCCACCACCTCTTTCTCTGCTCGCTGGTGTCCCTCTTATAAAGTACAATTATTTGAGCAATGCTATGTTTTATGTTTTATGATTATCTTGCCGTTTACACAGCACGCACAAAGAAATAATGAAGGCGGTGAATAAGAGTCTGAAAGCTAAATTCGGGAGTCCAAATTAACCATAAAACTCAAGACCTAAAAGTATGAATATATGAAAGTAGTTTAGGAGTGAAATATTTGTACTAATAAAACATATTTTATAACTTCATTTAGAGGTAAAAAACCAAAATTATATAAGAAAATTAATAACTATAAGTAAATTACTTACTATAGAATAGTATTTTTTAATTAAATCGAAAAGTAACTGTTGAGGCGGTAAAGAGACCTTTCAACATCGACGGTTTCTACATTAAAACCTTTGTAGAATTACTTAAAAATGTTAATTTAAATATAGAAAAATCTTTTTTATATTGTTAACAAGAAATTATTTCTAAAAAGCAAATAAAAGTCAATCAAATTGAAATATAAATTTAATAAAACATGTCTTCAAAATTAAATGAAAAACTATCATGTATATCTTGATAATATATTTACAAATATTTTAAAATTATAAACTCCCTTCACGCTGTTACAAAAATCTCCCTTAATATTTTATTTCCTCTACCATCAAGAGTATACATACATATATAAAACACCCCAGGAAAGCCTGGAAAAGGCGCACAATCTCAGCAGGAGCAGGAGCAGAACAGATCGGGTCATTATTCCATTCGGCTCCCTGTCGCCCAGATAATAGTCTTCATCTCATCTCGGAGTCCCTGTTTTCGTTCTGGGGCAATTTGATTTTTTATTATCGCCATTGCCGCCGTCACCGTCGTTGGCCGGCTTTTTTACCTTTACCTTTGCATTTACCTGTACCTCGTTGTTTTTTTTTTTTTTTCATTTTTTAAGAACAAGTGCATCGCGCGGTGGCACTGGCAAGTGCATTACCACCTTTAGGGCTCTTTTTTGGACCCGGTCTGTACCCTAACCTATGCTAATTAGAGCGACGGCCTCGGCCTTGTTTTTATGCGCCTTTTAGCGTGAATTGTCCGCTGTTACCCTGGCTCTGTCTCGCTATCTTTACACGGAGAGAAATAAATTGGGAACAGAACTGCTTAAAAATAAAGAGTATAAAATGTTAAGAAGATATTTGTAAGTAACGTGTTATATTCTTAAATTTTACCAAATAATGTTAACAAGTTCTTCTGTCTTCGATCTTAAATACAAAATAGGATTTTAGAAAAATATACAGAGTACAAGTAGAGTATGAAATAACAACTGACTATATCGATAAACCGGTAAATATTCATTTTAGATCTGAAAACAATAAACTCCAAACAATATTTTTCTCTTCAAAAATTTCTTCACGTGTATTGGTGCCGCATAAATTTTCTGCTTGACGTCAGCATGAATGTTTAATTAATGCCGCGACCAACTTTCATGGGAAAAGTTGAAGCGGAAGAAACGGTTAGGCGGAAATTGGGAATTGGTTCCTGGCAACAAACGATTTTAGCTTGCATTCTGTAAATTCCGTTTTTATTCATTATTTTTCTTTTTTTTTTAATTTGCGTGCAACCGCAGGACAGGTGGACGGGTGGGCAGGTGGGTCACAGGTGTGTCCTCGGTAGGGTGCAGAACCGCAACCAAAGCGTGACGCGGAATCAAACTGGCCGCGACTGCATGCCGTACTGTACCAAAAAGGTCAAATAGGTGACCATTGCTGAGAGGAAGAACAAGGTCAGCTCGTTGGAGACCTCAAAGAGGCCCAAGGGACGCACTCGTAGCTCCTGGTGGTTCAAGCGGCCCAGAAAGAGGTCCATCTGAATAGAAAAAAATATATACAAATATAGAAGTTATTAATTTTTGTTCTTTTTCAAATAGTTTTGTTGTTTCTTTAAATTTAAATCAAGAAAGTAATTGTAGAAGCTATACAAATATTCTTTGAATATTCTTTCTATATCCTAATCCATACCTTAATATGATATCTCTTGCACTCAGTCACGTAATAGTTCTCCAGACTCAGCCTCTTCACCAGTCGAGAACCACTGATAGCTAAATGAACCGACATGGTTAGAAGCACCACATCAATAAGGAGTTTTATGACCAGACCCCAGAGACTAAAGATGTACTGCCCTCGCAAGATGGCATGGTAGGAAACCATGGCCATGGCCGAGAGACTCTGAGCCAGGGTGAGAAATAAGGGCAAATCGAAGAGTTTCTGAAAACGGCGGGTCACTTGATAAATATCCTCATAAAGAGCCAAGCACTTGTCCAATCTTTTGATAGCTTCGCGACTAGGTTGCCGATGTTCCTCACAGTTCAACGACCCTAATTGAGCCCTCAATTGGCAATCCACATAGTTGTTCAAGTCCTTGTAAAGGATGCCTACGCTCAAGTAGCCAATAAAGCAAAAATGCATAATCATGCCAGTGCTAATGGAGGTATAGAAATCACACACAATGGTCAACAGAATCCAAGGAGATAACTGCAGTCGAAAGGCCAAGAAAACAAACAGCAAGGATATGGCTTTAAAGGACAATAAAACCAACTCATGGCTGCCTCCGAATCCGAAACTTCCTCCTCCTTTAGTTAGCCACTTTAAGCGTTGAAACAGCTCCAGGTAAGTGTTGACCAAGCAAAGTAGGTCCTCGGCGAACCTTAGCTGCATAACCAGGATAATGGCACTGCACACCAGGCATCCTGCCAGACGCAGCACAAAGAAGACCCGCAGATACCAATCCGTGGCATATTGGCCAGCCCAAGCCTCGTAACTGTAGCCATAGAAGAAGCTGGCCAGCAGTCGAACAATCACACATAACCATCGGTAACCTCTGCGATCTCTGGCCACCAGTTGAGAGTCCTCCCTCCTCTCGATCCCGAAGGTAATCACTCCGAAAACGGTGCCGTAGAGGCAGCAAATGCGGAGCAGCAACTCGGATATCCTGGGTACGTTTAAGCAGCGAGGACTTTGCGGCATGACTATTCGAGCAGGAAAAGAAATGACCTTTACTTTATTATTAAACCATTAAGTAATTAGTTTGCCGATTGACTGAGCAGTCAGTCAGTCGCGGCAATTGTTGGGGATACTATCTAGATTTAATTCACTAATAACAAGGGAAGCTATGCTTAAGAGAATATAGATATTAATTACAATGTTACATTTTAATTTTATTAACATTTTTTTAATAGAATAAACAATCATATAGATAGTAGCAAGTAATTTACTTTTAAGCTTAGCTTAATTTGTGAAACATGTAGATGATTAGGCTCTATTAAACATCCTTGTTTTATTCACAATCGATTAGCTTGAATCCCAGCTTGCACCACATAGGTAAAATAGGTGATCATGCCTGACAAAAATAATAAGATCACCTCGTTGGATACCTCAAACAAGCCCAAGGGCCTCACACGAAACTCGAAAAAGTTCAGACGACTCAAGAACATTTCCCACTAAAAATTGAATTTAATAATTAAGAGGATCAATGATCATCTGATCACCTCACTCACCTTCATATGCCACTCCTTGTGATCGCTGAGAGGACAATTCTCGAGACTTAAGCGACGCACCAGCCGGGAGCTACTTACAGCCTCGTGAACCGCCAGTGTAAGGAGTATGACATCGGCGAAACTCTTGACCACCAGGCCCCACATTCCAGCCTTGTCAGGATACAGCTCCGCTCGGATGATCACCTCATAGGACAAAACTGTGGTGGCAAAGATCTTGCTTATTAGAATAATGAGAAGAGGCAGCTCGAAGAGGCGGTGAAAGGAGTGACCCACTCGTTCGATTTCATCATATATCGAAATACACTCATCCAGGCGGCACTCAACAATCCTTAGATGACGACGCGTGACAGGACCGCCAGGACGCTCCAAGGATCTCAATTGGCGACGCAACTCCACACGCACAAAGCTATTGGCCTCAGAATAAAGGGCAGCCACAGTCAGATAGCCCAGGAATCCAATGTGTAAGAACATCACAGAACCAATCTCCAAGAATATCTCACATATCATAGTGACCAGAGCCAGCCAATGGGGGGAATCCCCTAGCTGACTCAACTCGCAGTACAGTTCATAGATCAAGCAGAGGGATTTCATGAGTAACAGGAAGAACTCCCTTTTCCCACCGAAACCAAACTTTTTCTGGCACCACAAACGACGAATGCGCCGAAAGAGCCGCATAAAGTTATTGATCATCCGGAGAAGCTCGTGCTCGAAGCCCATCTGAACCACCACAATGCAGATGGAGCACAAGAAGCTGGCCATTAGGCGGAGGCATTGCATAAAGTATTCGTAGGGATCCTCGATTTCGGACACGGTGGGAGCACAGAAGCAGCAGACCGCCGTGGAGCAGATGAGTCGCAGACTCAAGCTGAGCCACTTTAACTGATGCTGTTTACGAACCACCATGGACTCGTCGGCTTTCCTATTGTCGATCCTGAAGCAAACCACTCCCAGGACTCGGGCATAGTGGTAGCTGTAGAAGAGGATATAAGCCGAGAGCGCCGGCAAGCTCACCTTCCTTAGGCGTTTAAACATGACTGAAGTCGGCAGACCAATTCATATTCCCTCAGAGCTTTTCCTGGATTTATTTACTAAGCTTATATTTTGGGAAATTAATTCCATTTCGTGCATATTTATTTATTTAATAAGTACATAAATATTGTTTTAATGTTGCCTTAAAGCAAATACAGAGTTGTTAGGATAATTAGAAAGCTTTTAAAAGGGATTAATAATAATAAGTAACATTGAAATATTAGTAAATACAAGTTGTTAGGATAATTAGAAAGCATTTAATAGGGATTAATAATAATAAGTAACATTGAAATATTAGTATATAAATTGGTAAATATTTTGCATGCTTTATAATTCATGTCTTATTTTTTTGTTATTTTTATATTTCTTAACTTGAAGTTTCTTTTTAAACATTTTTCATTTGCATTGAATATTGTGCTATAAAAACCACCCAGGTAATTAATGCCGATATATATATGATGAACAATTCATTGGAGATATCACAAAGGCCCCAAATACGAACTCGAAACTTGTACAAATTCAAGTAGGTGAAGAATATCTCTAGCTGTAAGAAGCAAAAGGTAATATTTAGATTTAGTAAAAAACACCCCTTGGTCTTGTCGATTAAATTCGAAACTTTCCTTAAAAGAAAAGCATTATAACTTACCATAGTATGAAATTCGGGCAAGTCACTGACAGGATAGACCTCTAAATTAAGCCGACGGATGGCCTTAAACTGATCCACTGCTCCTTGGACGGACAGGGTCAGCAAAAGCAGATCCAAAATGTGCTTGCCCACAATAAGGCACAACCTATAGCCGTTTAAAGTTGACATAATGATTACAGTGTAGCCTATAACAGCCACCAACATAATCTTCTGAGCGAGTGCCACAACAATGGGAATCTCGAAAATTTTTTGAAACGCAATATTTACAGCATATATCTCCCTGTAAAGAGCGAGACAATTCTCCAGCTGACATCTCGCTTTTCTCCGTTTTCTCCTACTAATGGGTGGACTTAGATCTTCGAGTTGGGCTGCCAGCTTAGTGCGAGCGTACTCATTCACCTCGGAGCAGAGGACCCCGAGACTGAGAAATACCAGGCAGTAAATATGCATAAATATGTTGTAACCGGAGATAACGTAGGTGTTGCAAATCCACTTTAGAAGGAAATCCAGATTGTAATCTTGATTTGTTATAAACCATTGATAAATAACCTCGTGCCCGAAGGAGGCAACTTTTAAAAGGATAAACACCAACTCTCGCCAGCTTCCAAAACCACTTCGTTGTGACTTATTTAAAGTTTTGACGTGGCGAATAAGACGCAGAAATCTGTTGACCAACTGTATCATTTCGGGACCACGAAAAAACTGATATGCCACTATAATGAAAGAGCTAGGAATTGTCAAACTTATACGAATGACATGCAGAATTTGCATGATCGGATTCTGCATCGCAAGTGTACTCTTTCCCACAAAATAGATAAATCCACAAAGGGCCAATAGTCGATTGATAGCACTGGTCCACTTGAGCCAATTTTCATTGCAAACTTTATACCCATCCTCGCCGTGGATGAGCCGAAAGGAAACTACTCCCATGAGCTGGAAGTAGCGAAAAATTCCAACCAGGATACTAGCGGATAGTTTAGAAACGCTCATCTCACGAAGAAACTTAAACATGACCGACCGACCGCTTTCGGTTTTAACTTGGCTTTAAATGGAAAAATAATTGCTCTAAACCATGGCACTCGAGGTGCATTTGGTTAATGACAAGTTAAAGTAAACTTCGATAAGATCCTGAGCTGTCAGGGGAAAGAGTGCTTTACAATATCAAAAGGAGTGACATTATCCAGTTAAATGCTGTCCATTAAAAAGTTTGTACCAGACAAATTAAAGGATGTCTCCATTTTCTTGATAACTTTTTCAAGAGCTTGAGTTATAATAAAGAATAAACTTTTCTTATTTATTTTGCAACTGCATTACAAATTGTACAATAAAAACAAGATAACAAAATATTCCTGATACAATTACAAGAAATAGCTCATTGGAGACATCAAAAAGGCCCAAAAAACAGACTCTCAATTTGCACAGATTTAGATGTATAACAAATAAATAATAATATAATATAAAATAAATATTTATTATTTAAATTAAACCGAAATCAAAACTTTACAAACCGTTTTCTTCCAATCCTTCAAGTCACTTGTAAAAAATATATCCAAAAGAACCTCCTGAGTATAACCAAACTGATTAACAGCCCCTTGAATGGCCAAAGTTATAATTAAAACGTGAATTATGATCTTAACAAAAAGAAACCACAACCAAAATTGGCGAAAGTTTAGGTCAATTATCATTTTGTAGGATACAACAATCAAGTATAAAACGGTTTGGGTAAGAGCCAAAAATAGATGAATATTGGAAATCTTTTGCAAAGAACTGATCACATAATATATCTCCTTGAAAATATTCAAAGCTTTTCTCAGTTTTTTGATTTTTCTCAACTGCTTATATAAGGGCTGATATCTTTGACGATGATTCTTCAAGACCTCGAATTGGTTTCCCATCTCGAAATGGAGGTATTCATTCAACTCCTTGTATATAATGCCCAAGCTAAGGTACCATATGATGCTGATGTAAAGAATCATATTACTCGACGTGACGAGGACACAGTAGGCGGTCCATTTGATCATATTATTCAGATTGACCACCCAGCGCAAAAGTCGCAAAAGAAAGGCAATTTCCTGGAGCTGACAGGCCAACGAAAGGAAGATCAGAAAAAACTCTCTTCCGCCTCCAAATCCAGTTCTTTTTCCAACGGCCAACTTTCTAACTTCACCTACGATTCGCAGATACTGATTTATTAACTTAACCACCTTTGGACCATGGAAAATCTGTATGTAGATCATCGCCAGATAGCAGGGAATCGATAGTACAAGTCGCAAAGAGTGCAGCATTTGATCGATCAATTTTTCGCTTCTTCTAATCCACATGAAGTAGGTAAAGATATGGACACCGAGTGGGATAAATCGCAGGATAAGCGATATCCCCTCCATCCACCACGAACGATTAATGGTCACAACTTGATCCTTTTTAAAACGAAAGAACACCATGCCCGTGTATCCGGCGAATATAAAAAATCCATGCAGAATTCCGGCGCATATTTTAGATACACTCAATTTCCGAAAATCAAACATGACCAGTTTACTTTGAGACTCGATTGAAATGAACAATAGAGTGATAGTTTGTGCTAATCGAAATCTCTTAAAATGCATTAAGTTAATAACAACTTAGAGGTGGTTCCTTGGGGACTGTCAATTAAGTCTTTGACAGGTGATGAAAGATAAATCCTATTGTGGAGTAAAAACCTCCATTGGGTGGAGAGTGGGGTGTCGATTGACGTAGGTATTTATAAGTGGTTTTACGACGCAAGCATAAGGAAACATATTTTTTAACCATGCTTACATTCGGTTAATTAATTATTGCCATATTTTAATTTCAATTCAACATTTAGCTTTCTTTTTAATCTTAATATAAGAATATATTACAGAACTAACCCATGTCCCCAAAAAAATTAAGTCTAATACTTAAAGGAAACAAAGAACATTACTGATTACTTTTGTAACCTTTTATTGTATTGTTAAATAGAATACTAACAAATATATAAGTACAACATTAACCGTTCAGTTGAAATAATTATAGTATTTTTAGGGAAACCAACATTTAAAACCCTAAACATATTTTTTTATTAAAAATATTTGAGTGTTTACTATAACCTCCGGTTAACAAAGTTATATATCTTATAGATTTCTCTCAGCATTTTCAAAACTAAGCTGCTTAATGGTATTTGAAACCACCTTCTGTTGCATTCCATATTGAATGACGACGGTAAAATAGTTGATCAAGGCGGAGAGGAATACCAAAATAAGCTCGTTCGAAATTGTTAATAATCCCAGCGGACACACTCGAAGTTCGTGTAGGCTCAAATGGGTAAGAAACATGTCAACCTGTAGATATATATGTTTAAAAAGAAGAATTAGCAACAAATTAAGGATTTTCTGTTCGGTTTACTTACTGTTCTGTGCCAATCCTTGATCTCACTGAGATAGGAGTTCTCCAACATCAAAACACGAATAGTTCTGAACTGAAGCATTGCTCTATGCACCGATAGGCAGATAAGTAGCATATTCACAATCCTAATGACAGTTTCTGACCACACCCAAATTCTATCAAACTGCAGATCGACCACAATTTTGTACGAGAAAACGGCAAGGTTGACACAATTCTGGATTAGTGAAAGAAGGAATATCAGATCGTAAATTCTCTGAAACCTTGATGTTAGGGCAAGAAGGTCCTTGTAAAGAGTCAAGCACTTGTCCAGAGTCATATGGGCTTTCCTCAGTCTCTTACGGTTGGGTTTTGCTTCTAGGGCATCCAGTTGGTATCTTAGCTGAGTCCGAACAAAATCATTTAAATCGGAGAATTGTAGGCCCAAAGTTAGGTACCACATAAAGACAAAGTTTATTAACAATTGATTGCCAATGGAGATGTACGAGTCCGTTATCCAGCTTATAAGGAAAATAGTGTTTTTCTCTATCTGAAATATTCTGATCAGAAAGACATTTTCGTGTATTAGACCAACAACCATTACAGATAACATTATTAGCTCCTGTTTTCCACCAAAACCAATTCGTTTTGGGTGACGAATGTTTCGAATCCTTTCGAAAATTTGCAGAAATCCATTCATCAATTGGAGTAGCTCTTGGCCCTTACAGAGCTGCAATCGTAGTATGCACAACCTGCACAAGATACTCAATATCAATCGTAATATATGCAAATTAATATCCATCCAATCATTTGAATAAAGAACCCAGTAAACGTATAAAAGGGAAAAAATAATTATCATTTCTAAGCTGTGTACTGCGTGAAACCATTTCCATTTCGGATTTAAGTCCTCGATCCGCAGTTTGCCTTCGGTGGTAGTTTTCAGGTGAAAGTTCGAAATTCCCAAAAATTTGGAGTAGTAGAAAATCCCTTTCAGAATTAAATACGAGATTTTGGCAGCACTCAACCGTCGCAGGACTGAAAACATTTTGTAAGAACTTCTTGCTTTGATGTAAGTAGAGAACTGCACTGAAAAAGCTAGCGGAAAGAACATTTTGCTAATGAGAAATAATGAGAACTCTATTGACATTATCTCTGGGGACAGGTGCATGACAAGTATCTAGATACCTTCACTTCCCTGCTCTTAGAGGCTATGAACTTTTAATCTTTTTAATGTTACCAACAATTATTAAGGAAATTAAAATTATTTTATCAAGTTCATGGATTTCCAATTTACTTTTTTTTAATTTGTTGATAAAATTTTCCCCTTTTGATATTTTCATTTAGTAGCATTCATTTGCCTTTCCCTCTCCAGACTTTAAAAACCCTTTCTCAAGTAAAAACTCTCGACATCTCAATAATAAGGCTACACGTTTTTATTTTGAGATCACGTTTCGAAGATCTACAAGACTTTGTTAGTAGAAGAGGATAGGGCAGGGGGTAGTCTTCTTCCTTCGGTTTGAGTTGGCCCGATCATCGCTTACTTTTGCCTTTGATTCACACGCTCACGCTCACGATGCGATCCTGGCTCTAAGCTCCCTTCTTCGAGGGCAATGTAAATGACGCCCCCATCTTGAGCGTACGTGATCTTCCCATATACACAGTATCTTTTCAGCTACATCTTCACTGCCCTATCCGAAAAACTGGGCACGATTACAGCGTGCGAGCATCTGGAAGATCTTTCGAGTCTGTCAGGCAGCAGCGGAGGGAATCCCCATGAACACCCCCGACCAGCCTTTGTCTGACATTTGAAAAGAATTTTCACGTTGTATGATTTATTTTTTCCCCTCATCTTCTTTAGTCTCAGTTCGCTTTGGGTCTCTTTTTATCTTTTTTTTTTTTAGGGCAATTACAGTAACAACGTACTGGGCACGTACATTTTCCGGCATTGTACGAAAATTGTGGGAACAATCAACGAAATAAACCAAAAGTGCTTTGCATGCCGTTGATTTGTGCTGCAAATTGCCCCGGTCTTGGCCAACTCAAATTGCTCTGGCAACAGAAAAGGCTATCTTATCTGGTCGACTTAGCAGATACCTCAAGTCATTGTTGAGTAGGATGTTCTGCGGAGTTCCCTCAATGGGTGGAAACGATCATGATAACAGCTAAGAATAAAGATATTATATCACTTGTTGTAGCTTAAGCTATGAAATTAATTGATTGATGAAATGTTACCATCTTTACATTAATATAAAATACTCTAACAATATTATTTTAAAATAATCAAAATCCCCGAATTGAAGCTTTTGGGTTTTTATTTTAATTCCAAATCTATTCAGGCTCTGTTAAAAGTTTAATAGTTTTTACTGAGAAAGGGTATATATAGCAAATGATCCGAGTCGTATAGGTTCAGGGAAATGATGCAAAGCCACAACTTGGTCAGGAGATTAGAGCAGTGGCCGCGGGATCAGCTCCACTTCGCTTTTTTCCCCTTTGCTGACCTCACGTCATGCAGTCCACACTGAACAAAATTATTATATTTTTTATTTATGAAGCTATTATAAAAAATTAGGAAAAGGATAATGTATAAATGCAAAGAAAAAAAAAAGGACAAATGATAAAAAAAATATTCTTTAAAAATATAAAATAGCATAGTATTTATGCAAGGATGCATAAAACGCATCACAAAAGAATACAATATTTTTTTTAAGTGCCGAAGGAATCGCAAGTTAGGGGAACCTCATTTCAGGGCTGATTGATTTCAATCCCAACTTCGTTCAACTGTCAGAGATGGCCTTGGCTCGCTTTTCACGCTTTTCCAGCCATTGCACCCCAACTCGAATGCAGGCGCTGACATTAATGGTGATTAATGCGAAAAGGGAATGTAATTAAATTCCGCGCAATAAATTATTGTGATTTTAGCAGCAGCAGCAGCAGCCGACGAGAGAAATAAAAACTCTGAAATAAAAAGAAAATAATAATAGAGAAACAGCAATTACAACAAAGCAACACCCTGTTTTTCCATCTTATTTTTTTAATGGCGCTGGCTTAGGCAGTACCGTTATGGCAACCACCGACGTCATAAATTCTGCTTTTCAACTTTGAATTTATTGCGAGGCGAAAAGGCAAAGGCAGCGCTGCGGCAGCGCAGTCAAAACTGAAAACTGCGATGCGAATCGCGGCCAACGCGAATTTGCCGAGAGTACAAACACCTCTGCCAGCTGCCTTTCTCTTTCCTTTCGTCCTCCGCTCGATCACACATTGTACAGTGGCGAGGAGTAAGATAGCTTTGAAAAGATCGATTTCACCAGGTGTTACAAAAGGATTATGTATAATTCATTATGATCGGTAAATCTTGTAATAATAAAAAATATATACAATGATAAACCAACAATTTTATAACATTATAAATAAGCAAAGATCTAATCCAAGCTTAAATTATAATAAAAACATTACATAACATTCTGTGCTATTAATGTACCCTCGATTGTACGAGTAGGCTTGAGCTTTGTTGCGTTACGTGAATGCGTGCCTGTAGATACAGATGTACATATGGATGTATTTATGTATAAATGTATGTATAATGTGACTGCAATGCGAGTGCAGAGCCATTAAAATCTTGAAATTGCATGCTAATAACCGTACCAGGCCGCTAGTTAAGTGGGCAAATATGTTGTACATGCTTGTTACTAAATGCAGAGCATGTAATTTGCCTCTATGCCAGTGCCATTATTATATAGCATATTGCATTCTTGATTCGCTCAAGAGAGCAGTCAGTGCCGAAGTGCCTGGCATAGCAACAGAAGCCATAAAGAAGTGGAAATTTTCTAAGACGGTTGGGTAAGCTGTTCCCGTTTTTGATTTCAGCCGCGTTGTAGGAAATCTCAATAAATAAAAGTATCTGCAAGATGTAGATACGATTTGAAAATGTATCTTTGATGTAAATTAATAGAAAAGTAAACCAAAAAAATAAAATTGATATTAATATGTCTATACTGAAACTAGTATCTTTTAGAATTACTCGCACCTCCATAGTTCAACATCACTCAGCTTTAAATTATAATTCCAAAATTAAATAAAATTTAAAGATAGATCCATGAAACTACACTGTACCTAACCATTCTATGAGCTCCCAAGAGCAACGGAAAGCCAGAGTTTTGATTTAGATTATAATAAAGGGGAAAAATAAGGGGCATAAAAAACTCTGGCTAGCATCAATCATCATCATCAGACGCCCAGCGATCGTTTGTATGCCGGAAGTCACAGCCAATCTAATGTTAAGTGCCCACTCCACTCCACCAGCCACATAACAATAACATAGATATGCACACATACGGACGGATAGCAAGTAAATTACGACTAGAAAGCATTTTCCCAAATGTCCGCCGGTCATATGTACGCCTATTGAAAGGCACACAAGTGTGCCCACGAGTGCCCACAGTGAAGCCTCTCAATTGGTACGGGTGATTAGCGATGAAAGCGAATAGAGGAAACCCTACTAATTGGAGAAGGTTCGACTTCCTTTCCACTTTACTTTTTTTTGATTGCATTCCGAACTTCTACAGAGGTTTTGATTTTTACAGTAGAACCTGGGAAAATAGATTTTCCCTCTTCTCATGTATAAATTAATATTTTTGTAAAAGGTTTTTTATATGTTCGTAAAATAGAAACATTGAGACAAGAAACCGACGATTGGCTCAGCTCACCTGTCTGTTAATTTGGGTACCAATTATTTCCCTATTCTTGATTTCTAAAATCACTTTAGTTATTTCCATATTATCGAATCTTCACTGTGCCTGCAAAGAAAAGAACGGCCCTTGTCTAATGGGGCAACTGATGCATCCGGAGCTCAAAGCTGAGTCATTCCATCTATTTATTTTTTTCTTTCTCCACTCATGTTCTTTACCAACTTTTCGACTTTTCTTTGCGCTTGGGAATAATCACGCCATCTCGCCGCAAAAGGGCCCCCAGAAAATAAAAAGCTTTTCAAGATTTTTTGTTTTACATTTGTATTTTTAAGAGTTTTTTTGTAGGTTTTTTTTTTCTTTTTCTTTGTGATAAAGTGTTTGCTTTTTTATGATTGCGTAAGTTTTACAAAAATTACTGTTTAGTTTCGTTTTAGAAAATATACACAGTGTTTGTTGTTGTTTTTCGTGAGTTTTCTCATTTAGCTGCTTGGAGTTTTAGTACTTCTCCATACAATATACACAGTTAGGTTGTTCAAAATAGATTTTTTTTTTTTAGGGGGCTTTAAGAGGGAGGAAATTCATTTTGCCACAGATACGAAATATTATTATACAGTTCATGGTACAGTACATACAATTTAAAATGTCACATCGATAGTGTACATACAATAAATATGAGTTGAGGGGGTGAGGTGGGTGTGGTGTGTAAAAGTGTGTAAAGTGTGTGTGTGTGCAGTATGAGTGTGTTTGTGTGGGGTAGGGGGGGGGGCTAAGAAGAATTTGTTTTAGATAATTTCAATTATAATTACAATAAACAAAATAATAAAATTGTTTTTAATGATTGAGATCATGACACAAAGTAAATTGTAAATACTTTTGGCACACGCGTGCATCAGGATCCGAAAACACGCTGAGAACGCTTGAATTGGTTTTTTGGATTTGGGGGTAAGAGTCTATATAGCGGATGCATAGCGCCGATCTGTCGTCGCCGTTCACTCTTCTAAAATTAGCATTGCCTAATTACAATTTAATCTACTTTGTAAGTCTACGGCCGACAGCGAATCGAAGTGTCTTTCGCTGTCTCGCCACAATTTACGTATATATTGCCAATGTACAAATATAATTTCCTTTTTACACATAAATAATTTTTAGTATATATCTACGACTTAATAATTTCCATAATTATATCGATCGCTATGCATCCGGATGTATTTAATATTATATTATTTTTGCCTGTTTTGGCTGTGCACGCGCGCCGATCTTTTCTGGTTTTGTTTTTTTGTTTGTTGTTTCTGGTTGGCTGTTTTTCGCTTTTAAGCATTTGTTTTTCCTTTTTTTTTTCTTCTGTCTCTTTATGCAACAACATTTGGGGACCGCAAAGTCTCGGTTTAAACAAAAAAATGTACACCTTGTGTTTGAGGTGTACACACAAAAAAAATATATAAACAAATTATTTTAGAAAATAAAATTACGTTTACAATAAATATCATATATTGCAATTGTTGCTTCGCCAGGGGCTGCCGATCAGTCGTCTTCTCCCCCAAAATCACTGCTTCGCATTCCCCAATTCGCTAGTCCCATTATCCACATTGTTGTTGCTGTTGTTGATGTTGTTGCTGATCTCGTAACTCATCTTGATGATTTTTGGCACATTTTTGCGAACGCGATACTTGCCTGTAAAGATAGAAAGGAAAAAACATTGTAGTAAGGGTAAATAAATATCGCTATATTAAAGATATTGTTGTGATTTAAAACGTAAGATAGTTTCAGGGGCTTAAACCTTGGCACGACTACCATATACCCTTCTAATCTCTGTTCAATAGCTATACAAAGTTTGTGTTTAGTCACACCTCAAAAGTAGAAAATGGAAAATAAAAATAAAAGTGCAAGCGTCATTTTGTTTGACCTTCAGAAGCCAAAAGGGAAAGCAAAGTTAAGGTGTGCGAATCGAATTGCATTTTCGCAACTGAATACGTGTCAGTGGGTGTTTTCCTATTCTGCTTCTTCGTAAAGCGTTCTTATCTCGCCAGAATTATGCACACTTGTGCAATCTAGAACACCTATTCGGAGAGAACCCATACCTGGTCATTGGCTAGCCGATAAATAAATGTCATGGCCGCAGCGATAACTGCAGCTTTGTGGGTAGCGAAAACCTGCAGGGGGGAAGGGAACTACTTGAGTAATCTATAAAGGCGAACGATCGCCGATCGCCCCAAGACGAATGCGTTCTGATAGATAGCCAAATAGCACATCAACCTCGCAAATTGTTGTTTTTTTCATACGCAGCTGTGTAGCTTCTGCTCAAGTACAGTCCGACTTATTTTAGTGGAAGCTTCTTAAAGATGTTGTGTAAAATCTAAAGGGTTCTAAGCCTTTGTAATGGTATCTATACAAATACCTTTGTAGTAAAATAAATTTTATGTTTTTCGGTAGTCAAAGTCTCCAGAACTTGCCCTTTTTTGCGGCTAATACTAGTTGGGATTAGAGCTGGGTTAGACTGTACTCCTCTATCAGGTCTCGATCGCGGGCAGCTGCGGTTGCCTCATCGCGTCGTATAGTGAACCGCTAGCCGGAGCTTAGACGATCAGCGGAGACGCTCACGAAACCGCAGCCACTGCGCAGTGACCTAAAAGCTGAAAAGCTAAACGGCACAGCCACAAAAGGGGGGGAATACAAAAACAAGAAACAAGCCCCAAGGCCAGCTTAGCAAACCGAATACTTAAGCACACTCGCTATTCGAGACTTCTATGGCGACTATTTGAGACAAGAATGTTAATCTAATGGGAGACTTGCTTGGCTTATTCATAAATAAATAACGCTTCTAATTAAGTTTATTTTTTAAGTTAAGTTTTTTAAGCTAGACTTTATATTTATTGATAAACCGACAAGTTCTTAGTGCATAGTGTCTTAGCACAAATATTCCTAATGGTAAATAGAAAATCAATTTTTTAATGGTAGAAAAGCTTTCTTCTTTCTCGGGGGCGTTACAACTTTACAGAAGAAACCTGGAAACCCCGCAATAGAGAAAGAGAATGGATGGGGCAGACTGGCAGCCAAAGAGGCGAGCTGCCGGCGATACAATCAAATGTACAGTTATAGAAAATTATAAGCCAGCGACAAAGAACGTCAAGCGAAACGCAGGCGAAGAAGAAGCAGAAGGGGAAATCGGCAAAAAACGATCGCCTATTGTAATGAGCGGGTGGAAGCCAGAAAAGGGGAGGGAGAGGAACGAAAGAAAGCAGGGGAATTCTGTAATAAAGAGGTGAATGACGGGGAGTGCGTTTACCGTTATCGTTATGAGCACGCAGCTTGGAAGCTTTCGCTCCCCCTCCCAACTCTCTACCCCCCTTTTCAAGTAACAACAAAACGCGTTTTGTTTACGAAATGTGTGTGGAGAGAGAGGCGGCGATGAAAACAGGAACGGCAACAAAGAATTCACATTATAAATATTTATATGGGAGCTCCGCGAGAGAGTTTCTTCAGCATACTTAATTAGAAAACATAAATTTCCGAAGAATCGAGGAATCCCATAACAACACATAACTTCTTGCTTTTTGGGGCGTGGCGAAAAGGCCGAAGCAAAACAAAAAGCACAAAACGCTAAGCCAAATAACTGTGTGAAAAGTACAGTACATGCCAAAAGCGCGGGAGAGAGCGAGAGGCGGAGGAGATAACAGAACTGGTGTCTAATTGATTTGTTTTTTTCCCCCGCATTTGGACCCGTTTTTTTTCGATTCGGACCTGCCGCAAAAGTACAACAATAACACAACATTTGGCGCTGTACTTACGCGATCTGCATGTGCGCCTGTGTGTGTGACCTTCAAACGAGTTTTGAAAAACATCAACAACGTGCGTGCGTACTACGCATAATAACACGCACACACAGACACTGCTTATCAGCGAAGACGACTAAAAATAAACACGAAAAATAAGAAATTCGCGCCAAAAACGCAAAAACATCATCAGCAGGGCAGAGAGAGAAAGATCGTGTGGGCAGTGTTGCCAGGATTTTCAAAACACAACATAAAGCTATCTTTTCCGTCCTTTACAAAAATCTAAAAGCCAAAGCGCACACCTTCTCGATCTTTTATTTCATCATTGAAGTTATTATAATTTTTCAAAAACAATTTGTACATTTTAAAGATTTATGAGTTTCAAGCGTTTCCCCCGTTTCATCACAAAACAGCCTTTAGGAAATTTAAAACCAATTGAGTTTTCAAATCTGGCTAGTTTTCAGTATTTTTAGTCGAAAAAGGCTAGATTGCACAGAGAATTAAGGCTGAGCTGGCAGCACCACCACCGGGCTCTCCCTCTCTTTGTCTCTTCCACTCTCCTCAACTATACATATATGTATAAATGTGTATGTGCGTCATCGTATAAGAGTGACGCTGCTTGTTGTTGTTTCGCGTTCGTTTTGTTGTTCAGATTGCGTTTGTCGTCGTGGGTGCGGCTTTCAAGGCAGAAAACAAAAAACAACAACAAGAAGTGGGAGCTACAACTACAAGTACAACAATCCGCGTACAGTCGCAGGCGTGTGCCAAGTAGTTGATTCTTGTTTTGTTGTTGTTATTCATATATTTTTTCGCCTGCAAGAACTGCAGCCTGAGAACAACAAAAACCAGAAGGCGTTGGCGCTGATTTAAATTTAATTGAGGCCTCTCAATTAATTGCCAGCAACTGCCTTGTTCTTGTCGATTTTCCCTGTTTTCTTGTGTTTTTCGGGCTGCAATCTCGCGTAGATCGCGAAGAAGATTTTTGGCGCGCGATTGTTATTCAACATTTTATTTTGGCGTACAGTTTGTTGTTTAGCTTTTCGCTTTGACACACTGCCAAATCAAAGACAAACTGGCGACAATTCTCGCTCTCCTCCTCTCTCCCTGTCTCTCTCGCTCTCTTCTCCTCCTGCTTCTCCCCAGCCTTCTCTGTTTGCCACGATTTATCAGCGAATATCAGCGCAAAGTAAAGCAGTCATAAATAACAATAAACCAACAAATGGAGGTACAGTCGAACTTCTACTAGAACTCAAAGTATACAAAATAGTTTTCTATTAGTTTGCGAATTGAATGCTGTGAAAAATCAATTGAAATATTAATTTTCTGAGTGTAGAACATGTGGGATTTATTAAAACTATTGAACAGTAATAGTTTTGTATCTGAGCATTACGTAATAACTAGTTATTCTTTGTTGCGAACTATTTCCGAATTGTATTGAAGCTAATAGATTTAGAAGAACCATTCAAATTTAATTATAATTAAGATAGATAATGTATCTATAGAATTGTTTAGAACATGAAATGTTACTTATTGCCTTGTAATACTTGATGAAAGCTTCAAAACTGTCAAATTCGATATATAGAATCCCAACTGTGGGCTTTGATTAGTCGAGGAGTAATACAATATACTTGGTGATACTTTCTACCCAAGAGTCAATAACGAAATCGGGCCTTGACATGCGGAATTGATAACGAAACCGACGGGGAATGGCTGCTCCACAATGAAAGCGAAGTGTGAATAAAATTCGTAGCGTTTTCGTATCGTAAGTGGTTAGGAAACAGGGCAAAATGGAACGGCGCAAAATAACAAACCTCTATCAAAACAAAAACTGAAAAACAAGCTTTCGTTAAGCACAAGATTCGCCGTGTTCGTATAAAATAAATAAAAAAAAGAAACGTGAAATGAATATGAATATGAAAATGCGAGGGGAATACGGGGGAGAGCCGAGCCCTGCCAAACAAACCGATAAAAAGGGGCATTAACGGCACTTAAGGCCCGTCCAACAACTCCAACAACAACAACCAAAGAGTAGAGTGCATTATGTGCACAGTTGTTGCAAATATTGATCCGAGCCCTTAGCGCGCGGTTAAATAACCAAAGGCCGTATCATACAGTACGGCTTGAGCGACTAGAACCTAGTAAACTATTAGACGTTTACTAGAGATTTTTGGTTCCGAAGATAGGATACACCATCCATTTCAGAGAATCTTTTAATTTGATCATTTATTGCATTACTTCAACTAAAGATACTTTAGACTCCTGAAAAGTATCTATCTATCTATTTTACTATATCTGTTTGGGATTCTATTTTAGAATCCAAATCCTTGGGATATGCACCTGAATGAAACCAAAAGAGAATCGAAAACAAAACCAAACCGAAAAAGAGAAGCGGACAAAGAAGTGACAATAAGAATCAACGCACGAAGGGAAATATAAAATTAGAAAAATCCTAAAGCAAGGGTGGGTTTCCGCGACCAACGGGAAGAAGTGCATAGGGGTGAAACCACTGGAAAAGGACGAGCACAAAACAAGGGACGAAAAGGGAAGGAGTAGAGGAAAAGGGAATGAAAATCAGGTGCCCGCTTATTGGACGAAAATATAAAAAAATGAATATGACTCAAACTGTAAAATGTCATATAATTATTTAATAAAAAAAATATATATGCTGGATTCCGTTTACAATATAATTAGAAATGTGATATAAACAATTTTAATAAACAATTACGATCCTGTTTTTAGAACGAGGAAATAAAATTTTACTTGAAACTCGAGATACGTACACATCTTTATTTGCTTAGATACATTCACAAAAAAGATATACAAGAAGATTTTTGGGTAGAACGGTTCTAATAGCTGATAATTTAATCTCTGAGATATTGTAAAATTCAGAAAAAACAACTCGAAATCTATAGATCCAAAATGTCTATACTTGGTTTTTCAGGGACTATTTTTAGATGAGAGTCTAGGTAAAATCTCCCGGAATTTATTATTTAGGTCTTGCCCTTTTATTCTTATCATACGAGTTTGGGATTTTTCCCATAAATCACCAGTTAATACTTACGTTTCAGGCCATGTATCGTGCTGCTGCTGGCGAGATCCGATGAACTGTTGCTGCTCATCCGCTTGATGGCAATGGAGATCTGTTGGGCGGAAATGGCCACGCCGGCGCCCATCGAGGGCGGTGTTGCTTCTGGACAGGATTTGGGGCTGGTGGTGGCGGAATCGCTGAGCGGTGGTGTGACGACCGATTGGTAGGGAAACCGCTGTCCAGTTATCTCCGCCGCCTCCTGCTCGCGCTGCTCCTCCGCCAGGATGTCGAAGTTGTAGCACTCCTTGATGCGGATCAGCATCTTGCGCTGCTCCTTGGCCAGCAGCTCGTCGATGTTCGAGTCGCCGGGCGCGTTGCCAAACAAATTCCGGGCGATGCTCTTCCGTTCCGAGGGCGATGGCGCCGGACGTAGGGCGCTGGGGCGGTGGGTGGCATGCAGATTTATTGGCGGACACAGAGTCATGATTTCGTCAGTTTCTTTTGTTCTGTTTTCCTTTTATATATTTTTAATTTTATTTATTTTGGTTTAGCTTGCAAGTGCTGTATTTTTACGTGCCTGTAGCTTTTGTTTCTCTAATTTTCAAGCTACTTTCACTCGAACTTTCACGTACACACACTCGCACCTAAACACACACTGCGCACACTCGTACACTGTGCGAAGTTCACGTGCATATTTGATGCATTTTGCAATTTTAGTTTCAGGTTGTCGATTTTACCCACTTGCAATTCACAAATTTGACTTTATTTGTCAATAAAAGTTAAAAAAACACAACCGAATGAGCGACTTTTACGTATTTCGCGAGGTTTCCTCAGTGGAGTTTTCTTTTTCGGAAATTCATACGCCGTGTAGCCCGTCAACAAAATTTTTTTTGAATTTTTCTCGTTTCCTCTTTCTTTATATACCGATTTGCGACGTGTTGCGAGAGAGCGCCCACAGCGAATGTTGAGATACAGTGTAGCAAGAGAATGTTGCCAGACAAAACAAATGTGAGAGAGTGGGAGAGAAAACAAATTTACTCGCGAAGACTTTAGTATCGCAACATTTGTCTGGCAAAATTCTCTCGCAACGTTATATCTCAACATTCTCTCGCAACATTATATCTCAACATTCTCTCGCAACATTCTCTCGCTACACTATATCTCAACATTTGCTATGGGCTTGAAAAAGGTGGTGCAGAAGAACAAAGAGAATAGGATGACGTCACAAAGCGCATTTGTTTGCCTTAGTTTTAGAGCGAAAAAACTGAATTATTTTTGGTTTCTTTGTTTAAATGAGGAAATGTTGTGTTTCGGTTTTAATTTATTTGTGGATTTTGTTTGTAGTTTATACGCACTTATTACGATAACCTGCTATTTTAAAAAATGTTGAATACATTTTAATTATTTGTATTAATACATATATTTAAAATATCTTTATAAATCAGGGATTGGATGGAATCCTTTTAGTTACTGTCACTTTCTAAGTGGGTCATTTATTGGTAATAACTATAACTTGGGACTTGTTGAAACATTGAATTTTATGTATTGTATTCACAACAGCAGAATATATTAATATCACAAACTGACATAAAATGTACCAAAGAGTAAAAAGTACTTTCTAAGCATGCGTCACCTTCTTAAAAGCTTCGTGGGGAAATAAGAGAGTCTAGCAAAGAGAGAGAGCCCTTACTATTACAGCACAATTAACTTCCCCTCTCTAGACCTAGACTTACGATATTAAATATTTACATGTAACAACTGTGGAAAGTGAATCTGTTTTCCGTGTGCCAATTACTTACATTTATGGCGTGTAAATACAATTAGTTATGCTAGATTCTCGACTTTTGTGTGTTTGTGTGAGTGCTTGGTGTTAGCTCCACACAAATACCGACTAAACTGATATGTTGACGGGCGTTTTGGGGGCCCTAACTCAAGGTCAGAGCCGGGCTTCATTTCATGCGGCATTAAACGGCCTAATTGGCCGTCGACGTCGACGTGCCTGGTAACAAAATACATGGAACAAAAAAAACAATTCCCTGGAAAGAAATCTAAAACAGACGCAAAATATGAATGTAGAAATAAACACTTTCGCGCTCGAGGCGGCAATTCAAGCGTAACGCCACACAAACGAAAGTGAAAAGAGTTGAAAAACCGCATAGAAATAGAGGTAGGAGTTGGTAACACTCGTTGTGAATGTGGGCCACAAGTAATTTCAATAATGCTGAGTCAGAATCGCCAGAGGTAGACGGGGCAGCAACGGGAACTGAAAATCAAGCAGCTGGTCGATGGTCTTCGGGTGTCTCCTCTGGCCTCTGGATCTCTTGTCTGGCCTGGACCTGGACTCCGGACCGATTAGTCATTTTAAAGAGTGGCCCGAACAAAGGCCGCGCCCAAAGGATTGCGATTTATTATTGTTCAGAAGGGGTACAGTGGGTATTCGATTAGATGGAAAGTTTTCTGCTGGCTTAAGATGTGGAAAAAAGGGTAAATTAAAAAAAAGATAATAATAGTGTCACCAAATTTGGTGTTCTTATAGCACTTATGATCTCCAAGATCTGTTGTCTAATCTGTACAGACGGACTTGCCTGAATTGACTGTCTAAATCGACTCGTCTGGTGATGTTAATTAAGAATCTATACATTTTATGGGTTCTGTGGCTACCTTCTTCTGCCTGAAACATACATTTTTGATAGGTTTTATTTCATAATACTCTAAACCCTAGGACTACCAAGTATAAAATAATACTTTACCACTCTCCACTGTACCCCGATGATGATTGTTTTCTTTTGCTTTATTATTATTATTTTTTTTGGCGCGATGTCCAAATTCGGATTGGCAACTACCTGCACGAGAGGTGAACACACACACAAGGACAGGGGTTGAGGGTTGCGATCGAGTAGTATCCGGGATCGGAGGGTATGGGATCGGGTGGATCAGTGGCACAGGTCGGAGTGGTGCCGCCAGTAACTATGCAAAACCAACCCTCGCGCCAAAAACAAGCCATACGAGTAGTACATGGAACCACTCGAAAGGGAACAATGCAGTTGGAAATGTGTGAAAGTTGCAGATATCCCCTTTCTATGATTTTTCCTTTAATCTTCCTCCCTTCTATGTACCTTTTTTGTTCAAATTTCCGAAAAAACCCCGCCAGTTGGTGCTGCTGCGTCATTTCAGCTGAAATGCGTTTCAGCCTTTACTTGTTTTTGATTTTTCGTGGCTGCGCTGATTTGAATGCACGTATTGCCTCTATTTTTATCTCTTAGATACGTGTCTGGCTCTACTGATGGGCTACTTTTCCTGCCTGCGCCGTCTGTCGAACGCAGCTTGTCTGCGGAAAAACTCAAGCTGTTTTCCCTGTGCCCGAAATTAGTTTATGGCCCACGTACCAAGTATAGCCCAGGGTACAATGAATGGTTATATATGAATGAAACGGATCCGATCAATGGAACACAACTGTCGCACGCGCTGTTCCTGAGGTTAACTGCTGTTTTAAAGGTCGCTGCTGCCTTTATGCAGCCGGGGGGTTCAGTCTGCGCTGACGTCACGTTTGTCTAATTAATAAATGAGCTCATTAAAGAGAGCTCTACCCTGTCCCGTCGGCGACTGCAATCTGCAATATGTACAATATACATATACATGCACGTGGCTACACTAGGCACTGCTTTGGGTGGAGTGTATTTAGCGGATACTTTGCACAGGGAGAAATTAGGATGATATTTTATAGATACTAAAAAATTAGTGAAATAAGCAGAGTTAAATTTTGCATGCTAGAAACACACAAACATTAAAAGACAAGTGATATTAATACTATGATTTCTAACTCTTAATATTCTTCTTTTACTTTTTTCTTCTCTCTAAATATTATTTTGAAATTGCTTAGTTTTTCTTCTACGTGTAGTATCAATGTCAATAAGCTATTTTTGGTGCATGACTGCATTTTATGGGTTAGAATGTAGGGGGGGTGTGAGCACATAGGGAAGCAAATAGGAGGGGGGGATTGCAGCACTCTATAGTCCATCTAGTGTATATACAATTTTGGTTTTTGATGTGCATTATAAATTCAGATCAGCACTCGCACACACAAATGGCAGAACCTGTGCCTGGTTGCAGTTGCTTTCCTTTTTTTTGCTTTTTCATTTTTATTATTATTTTTTTTGAGGCATCTGTAATTTTTGCGCCAATTTCTGCGGCTGCTGCTGTGGATGAGGATGTGGATGCGGCTGCCCTCATCAACGGAGACACACGGATACGAATACGTATACGAGTGCGAATACCTGCTGCTGCTGCTCTGCTGGTAATTTTGAGCACACACATTTTTTGCGCCAAAAACCAAAACCTGAATCTGACACAGCCGCCCGGTGCAATCGCCCTGTCTCTGCCCCGGACTCTGCGGCTCTATCTTACCCTCTTCCCGTTTCCGCACTTGAAATACATCCCCATTTACACTGAGAAAAAAATAGTAGGTTTTTTAGTTGTTTATTACTCGGACTGAGCGAGGATTAGTAATGTTTAATATATTTAAAACTTAATAACATGAAATATTTTTTAAATAGAGTGAAAATTTCCTTAAGGTTGTCTACTTTAAATGTAATAAAAATTATTGCAAAGTGCGCCTATAATTTCCAAGTACGAATTCGGAAAAACACTGACATAAAGTTTAAACAATTTTTAAGTCGTTTACAGACAATTTTTGGTTCTAAAATGAAAAGAGAGCACTTGTCTGCTCTAAAAAACTTTATACAAACAAAATTAAAAATTAAATAAATATATATTTTTTATAACCTAGATTTTCTCTCAGTGCCTGAATATCTCGTTGAGCTGCTCAAGCTGGAACAAGTGCTTTGCTTTTTCCTTTCTCCCGCCCCTGCCCCTGTCCTGTGTGTGCCTTTCCTTTTTATTTTTCTGGTTTTGTTTTTTTGAGCAGCAGCAGCCGGAGAAGGAGGAGAATCATCGAAGAATCCAAGGATCTGAGCGGAGGAGACAAGGACGCAGACGGAGCCGGCTCAAAGAATTCTCGTTTTTGAGCCGCCAAAAGTAACATCTGCTCCCCAAAAAGCATAGACAGACGAGGAGAAGAATTGTCGCTGTCCGCTTTTGGTTCCTTGTTTTTATTTTATTTTACTTTTTTTTTTGTATTTTTTATATTTTGGCTTTTATTATGGCCTTGCCCGAAAAAGAGAGAAGCAGAAGGGGGAGAAAGGGTTGAGTTATGCGGTTTTTGAGGAGGGGAATCGGGAGCAGATCAGGAACCGGGCGATAAGTGCGTATCAATTGGACACTCGGGAGATAGAATTACATGTTTCCTCTACCCATAACCCGCTGGGCGTTTATAGAGGTTTGTAATTAGGGAGCCAGTTCCTTGATTTGCTGTCATTGTCCTCCAAGGAGTTTTAATCAAGGAAGAACTGGATATTTTAAAGAAAGTTTTGTTTTGAGGTCTTTAACTGGTTATATATATATGCGAATGATGATCCATAACTATTTTCATTATTTTCAAAGTAGGAACCAATTTCATCAGATTTTGAAAGCTTTTTAAATTTTTAAGAATTGAGTTTCCTGGCTTATAACAAACTTGATTTCTTGCTCAAGTTAGGAAATCTGAAATATTTCTTATAATATAAGGCTAATAATTTTATAAAGTGGAAATTTTAAGTTTGGAAAAGTTTTTTAATCGAATAAAATCAATGTTTTCCTAGATCTTACTTGATTTGCTCTAAAATGACCTATTTGTAGGGAATACTGATGACAAAATGGGTGACTTCCTGGTAAAACTATACAAGCACCAAGCCTGGTTTATTTTTTAAAATTATAAATATCATTCCAAAATGCAATGTATATGAATATTTGTATCTTTAGATAAGAAATATGATTCATTTATTATCCAAAACCTCGTATGTCTTAGATACCATGTGATTCATATACTATTTACCCTTTATAATTTAATTTCTTTTGCAGTAAAATTTATGAAATAATTTGGACATAAGAATTTCGATAAGACCAAAGTGACCACTCAGCCTGGAGATGATTCAGAGAGCTAGCTTCAGCTTCGATATTTCCCTTTATGGATTACCCTTGCCTTTTGCCCTATACCCACACACACACACATGCCCCCTCTGCCACTCTTCCTGCCCCGAGTGCTAATTTGCTTCATTTATCTTTCCTGGTTTCCTGGACGGACAGACGACAGATTGCCGAACCCCGGTCCGGTGCGATCCCAGTTGATCCCAGAGAAAAGCACTACAATTACTCGACGTGACTGTTGGGCGCTTAATTGCAGCAGTGGCTCGGGTTCTCTGGGTGCCTTCTCTCTTGCTGGCTGCCCCATAAATCTCACGAGCCTCCGATTGCAGAGTGTCCGGTTCTAAGCGCTCTGGACACAATAGATAACACTGGCTGTCCCACCTCAATTCGGACGTAATAGAGGCTACACAGATCTCGGATCTCGCCACGAGAGAGGATGGATTTCCATCGCTTTCGCCGCAGCTGGCGGGAATCGTGTGACCAAAACCAAACCCAAAACCAAACCCTTGACCACTGGTCGAGGAGGCATCATAATTCACAGGCGGCAGCGCACCTCGCGGGAATTAAAAGGGGGAAACCTAAGCCTAAGACAAATCGCATGTGTAAGTTGGCTGAGCGAAGTGGGTCGCGGAATAAATCAAATCTGTGGGTCACCTTAGGCAGCAGCAGCGGTGGTGGCCATGCCTCGGTGCGTTGTTGCATGTGGCACGTAATGCATGTTGCCGGTTGCACCCAGTTGACCCACTTGCGGAATCTTATATACCATCGTCGTGGGTCTGGTCTGTTCCGCGGGGTCCGCGATCTCCGCGGGCCGTTACTTTTCACACCGAAAACTGGTTGGGAATGCGAAAAACTAGGCGACAATTGTCGGTTCTGTAAGAAGGAGGGAGGGGAGTTACACGGGGAGAAATAGGTTGCTAGAACTAGTTTTAATTACAATTATTTTGTGGTATATTGTGTGATTTTTAGAGCTATTTTTAAGAGGGTTTTTTAGAAGTTCTTTTAATAGACTTTTCTTATGGAATATAATCTTGTAAGTAATGATCAGAATATGTATAAAAATTAGATAATAATGAAAATCGATTTTAAATCGATAGACAGCTTTATTTTTTCAGCTTTGCTTGGTATGAAGATAAAATTAAGCCGTTAAATAAATCCTTTAAAATTAACTATTATTCAATTAAAATTCAGAAATCTTTAGGGAACTGAAAAATAATCAAAGTCTGTTATATTTTAGTAACCGAAAATCGATATTAAATCGATAGACAGCATTGTTTTTGCAGCTTTTCTTGATATTAAAGTTAAAGCTAAAGATTCTCAGCTAGCAAATTTCGTAATTAATAATATTAAATTATATTTTATATAAATTTATTCATTTAACTGCCCTTCACTTAATATATATTCATAGAAAACCCTATTTTCTCTGTGCAGTCACTTGGAAAATGCCAGACAATAGCTGCCGCCAGCATAATAATTGATCGCTCTGCGGCAAGCAACTTTCCAACTGGTTTTATATTTCTAACCCAAAACACTATCAAAGATTTTTCCTTAATTTCCCACCAGTTTTATCCAGTTTTTATTGCCCTCTCGCCGTTCGTTCGTTCGTCTGTCTGCCCATTGTCTAAGATTTTCTCCCTCTCTCTATTACCATTCGCTTTGAATTTTTTATTATTATAACACAAAAGAGTTTTCTTCAGGGCCCAAAAGTTTTCATTTTTCCTCTAAACAGCCTCGGAGTTTTGGATGAATTATGCGCCAGGGAGTGGTGACCTCGCTCGGTGGTTGGTGGTTCGCCGGTTTCTGTGGCTTCATTTCGTATGCATTTCGGGTGGGGGGCAGGGGGGAAAAGTGAATGGACTCCGGACTCTGACTTGGACTCTATTAATGTAATGCGATCTGCGGAGCATGGAAAATCAAATGAGATCGTTTTGCTCCGCCTGTCAGAGCGCCTGAAGTTGATGTATCTCTGGGTTGCCGCGTGTATGTATCTTTGTATCTTTTTTGCATCTCGCGGTGCGCTAAGCTGACAGCATCTGGTCAAGCTGCAACTATTTGTGGCATATTGCATTTCGTGTTCAATTCGGTTGATTACATGCAATGCACGCGCCGCCCTGGTCAAGAGTCTGGGTGTTTGTCAGCTGCCTAAATATTTTTGCCCTCGACTGTCAAGCATCCCTCATAGAAAGCATTTAGTTTGGACTCAAAAAAAAGTTGTTAAATTCTTTTGAAAATGTATATAACAAAGGTTTTTTAGGTATATTTATTTTTAAATTAAAAATATGTATAAATTTAGTTCATTTAGTCATTAAAAATATTTTTAAGCTATAGGTTTAAATATGCTTTCCAAAATGAAAAGATAAATTATAATCTTGAATTTACAACTGATTTATTTTCGGGTTTAACTTATTTTCTTTTAGTTTATTAATCCATATATTTTTTGCAATTTATTATAATTAAAATTAACTTTAAAATGAACTTTAAATTGAAGTATTTTCTATTATTTTTCCCTCTGTGTTTGAGATCAAAATTCAGCCTCCCTCATTCGCTCGCGACTTGGCCCTTTGTCTGTCAGCGGCATTTTGTTTATTTTTATCTGGTGCTATTTTAAGTTTGGTTTTCCTTGCATTTCCATTAATTTTTTTTGTTGTGCTCCGCTGTCGCGTGTTTTATTTGGTTTGGTTTGCATTTGCAAGTGAGGCGACTACGGTGAAGCATAAATAAATATTTACCATACCATACCCGGAGCCCGTGCCTGGTTCCGTCTCCGTGTACATAGCATCTCTGGCACGGCTGGCTTCCTGTCTAAATAATTGCGCATCCAGCAAAAGGCCAAACAGATGGATAATTAAAAGGAAATGCACGCGGGGCGATAAGATCCAGAAATAAAATACAGCAGGAGAAAAATGTACAGAAGGGGGAGGATCAGAGTTTTGACTAGACAAAGTCGTATCATTAATAAAAACTGAATACAAAATTAATTAAAATTCAATTTTCTTTAGTAAATAAATAATAAGTAAATAAATTAGGTGTAACTGAATATTACAAAGCGATATATTTGAAAGATAGTCAGGGTTCTTTCAAAGAAAATATGAATCTAAATTATTTTAATAAATAGTAAACTAAAAATATTTTTTTATATTTAATAAGAGGGTTTTTGCTAATCTATTTTTTTTTTAGTTTTAAAAGGATATAAATCAAACCGGATAAAATAGAAAAAAATTAAGAAAGAAATCGCCTGGTATGACTTCTGTAAAATCTATTTCATAATCAACAGAAATCCAAGACGTGAGATTTCCACAAAACCCACTCTATAAGGCAATATCTATATCATAGATCACATTACATACCCCACACTTACAAAATTCGCCACAAATTGCCTTTATTTTAATGTCTGTGTCGATATGGATTATTAATAGAAATTTCAAGATTTTTCAATTAACAAAGCCATTATGCAATGCATTGAGTTGTATGCGAGAGAGTTCGATGTTTGCCCTAGTTACTGGACACATGGCCATGTGTATTATGTATTAATTTATGAATATTTATGTGAAGATGAGTGAGCACTGAGAAAAAAGGGATTTAAAAATAATACTATTGCAATATTCTTATAATATTCTGGAGTTTACAAAGTAATAAAATAAGAAATAAATGCTTAGAAAATAAAATAATAAAAAACACTATATTTTTTTAACATAAAATGACAGTAAATTGAAGGATGATAAAGATTGTATAATATTCAATATAAAACTGTATGTTTCTTATGACAAACCATATTTTATTTATTCAGTTTGTTTAATATTCTAATGAGTAAATCACACCTTTATATATTTATTTTACAATTTATAGTTTATATAACAATCTCTTATAATTGTATAGCTTATAAATTACAAAGAAAACCCATTTTGGACTTAATCTTGAAGAATTATTTAATAATTTTATATTATTTCCAGAACTTCTGCTTTGTTTAATTTTAATTCTTCAACTGATTTACATTGATATCCCATTCTTTTCCCATTTTTTCTCAGTGCACCTTCACTTGATGATCGCTGGAACGTGTGCGCTGCTGTTGGGCAAACCCATCATATCCATCCATATATCCCGGCCCCGACTGACTACTGGGCGTACCGTAATGGTGTCGAGAGTGTGTGCCTCTGGGGCCTCCGTCTTTTCGGGATCTGGTCGGGTCAGTCGCTCGCGCTAATCGACCGCCGATTCTCCTACCGTTAAGTGGTGCTAAGTGCTACCACAACGAAAACGGAGTCAAAAACAAATCGTCGGCTTATTAATGAGCTTGGATTTCCTCATCTCTGCTCCATGGTTCGCATAATTAATCAGCACACAGAAGATATCGCTGAATCTGCATTTGGAGTGATTCACAGGGATCGAGCGAGCAGATTGCCTGCAGATGAGAGAAATTCAATCAGCGGGCTCGATTTCCGCTGGCATCATAAACATTAGTGTCATTTCCCTGATACTATATGGATCTTGGTCATATATATTAGCAGCTGATCCGATGACGTTTTATGAAAATATGCGGGCCTCGTCGATGAAACTCTCTTGTCATGGTTTTTCGTCATATTGCAAGGCTGTTTTCGGTTTTTTTTTATTTGTATATTTTTAACCCCCGAATTCGATGGGCTGTTGATTGATCTATGGGGGCGGTTGGTCCATTAGGCATTAATTGAGCGGACCTTGTGAAAAATGCACTTTATATTGGTGCATTAATATTAAGGCTGCTAACAGATGGTGTTTATAATAGTTTGTGGTGCTAAAGGCGAAATATTGTAGAGTAATTAATTCTAATTAATGCTGAAGTTAGTAAATAGTTTTTTAAAGGGGAAGATAAATGTTTGATATTAGTTGAAGAAGTTTAAATTAATTTATTATCAGAAAAATTGTATATTTTCTTACGGTTAAAATATATTTTTGGAAAGCAATAAATAAAATATTATAATTGAAAACACTTGAATTATAAAACTCTTATATAATGACGTAACGCTGACTATGAGTGGTTCACAAATGTTATTTTTGATTTGGGAAACACATTTATATGATGATATATAAACACATAATCATATGACTCAAGACCGTAATTTCATAAGTCAATGGAATATGAATAAACATTAACAATATGCAATGCATCTTGAAAAAAATTAAACAATAAAAGAAAGTAACAACGAATAATAAATATATTATTTTCCGAGTTTATTTTCAAATTAAAAAAATACTTATGCCATTTATTATTATTTTATAAATGTATTCCAATCAAAACTATAAATTTGTGTTGCATATTTTTTCCTTTTTATTGTTTTACACATACTTTGTTAAATAATTTTTAAATCTTTTTTAACTTTAAAATTTAAATTTCATTTTCCCATGAAATTCAAAAAGTTAACAGTGTCGCCTAACATCAACAGTTACTGTAAAGACGGCTCTGTTAAATCGTCAAGTCTGGCAACCCCAAAAATATCGAGGGTTGAGTCATCGATGTATCGATAGTATTAAACATCGCAATTTCCCCACCTCTAATAAAAATAAAAACAATTAGTAATAGTTAAATTCTTTAGTAAATTAACAAAAATGCGTCGTCGCGTGGGCCTAGGCGCCATTCAGCAACAAAAATTGGCTGCCGAAAAGTACAAGGACAAGGGCACCGACCTGCAGGAATCACAACTCGAACAAATGACCAAACAAATGGAGGTTTTTCGGGTTAAACTCGAGGAATTTGCGATGAAGCACAAGGAGGACATACGCAAGAATTCACAGTTTCGCCGGCAGTTCCAGGAGATGTGCGCCGCCATTGGCGTAGATCCTTTGGCCACCGGCAAGGGCTTCTGGAGTGTCCTGGGCATGGGTGACTTTTACTATGAGCTGGGGGTTCAGGTGGTGGAAGTGTGCCTGGCGGCGAATCACAAGACAGGCGGGCTCATGGAGCTGGATGAGCTGAGAAGGCGACTAATAGCGGCTAGGGGACAAAGCGCAGTGCATCAGGAGATCACCAAGGAGGACATACTGATGGCGGCCAAGAAACTAAGCATTTTTGGGAATGGGTGAGGAGAATGAAGGAGATCTTTATAGAGAACTAATGCTAATTCTTAATTAATCTATAGATTTGTGGTCCACAAGCTGGGCAAGGGCAAGTACATGGTCCAGTCCATACCCGGTGAGCTGAGCATGGAGGAGACCAACATACTGAATGCAGCCTCCAATACCGAACAGGGTTGTGTCACACAAAGTCAACTTATAAGGGATTTGGGGTAGGTATTCTCTATAAACCTTCTTGTAAACCCTCTTTCAATAATCTCTGGAACTTCTCCCCTTCTAGATGGTCTGACTACCGCACGCAGCAATCCCTGGACAAGGTCCTGGGCGAGGGTCTCTGCTGGATAGATAAGCAGGCGGAGAATGAACCCGCCTATTGGTTTCCCAGTTTGTTTCCCGGTCGCAGCACCCAAACTGCAGTCACAGCCTAGTTTTTTACTCTCAAAAAAATTATGTATTTAACACTAATCATAAAATATATATCTTTGTACAACTGTAAAACAGAATTAAGGGCTATGGCCGAAAATTGTCGCCCGCAGCTCCGCTTTTAAGCATTTGGTTTTCCGCCAGCAGCTCTGAGTTTTGTTTCCTCATCTTATAGATCACCTCTTCGAAACGCTGCGTCATGTCGTCCATGGAGGTGCGGTATTTGGTCTTTAGTTTCCTGTAGGACGTCAGATAGCGCTCTATTTCGCTCTCGTAGTGCTTTTTGCTGGGATTAAAAATAGGTTTTCAAGTATATAAATTATATTTATATTTTTTATCACAAAAGTTGTTTCTTACTCTACAGAATGTTGAACCTCCTCGTCGCGGAATTCATTGACTGATCGCTCTAGCTCGTGAATTCGCCGGCAGGCCACATCGACTTCATCCTCTAGCTTGGCATTATGCTTTTGCACATCCTTGACCCTTTGCTCTAGCTGATTGTTTCTCGTTTCCAGCTGATGCACCACCGACTTGTGTCCGGCCAGCTCCTTTTTTATCTAATAAAAGCTTTAAATTGTTAAGTCTCCTTTTACAAATACTACCTGGTGACCTCACCTTCTCCTTTATGCTGGCAATTATCTTGTCCTTTTCGACAAGTCTTTTTTGAAACTGACTTATCTCGATGTCCACGCGATTGGCCGCCTCATCCATCACACTGCCAATGCTGCCTGCCAACTGGTTGACCTCCTCCTTGCTGGCCTCCGCCCGCTTTTCGGCTTCTATACGCCCCCGCTCGGCCTCCTCGCTCAGGGCTAAGGCTTCCTGGACCTTCCTCATGGCAACACTCTCGCGACGCGTGCTCTCCTCGAGCAGCTGGCGGGTATTTGCCAGGTTAAGCTCGTATTCTTTTAGTTGATTTTGCAAACTAGAGACTTGATCCTGATTTTGGTTTTGTTCCTTCAACTGGGCCTGTAATTTATGCAGCTTCTCGCCATCCCGCTGCTTGTGGTCATGCAGCAACTTGATGGTCTCCGCCTTGGTGCGTATTTCCTGCTGCTGGCCACTTAGCTTTGCTTCTTGCATCTTAATGTGTCGCACGTACTGCTGGATAGTCTAAAAAAAAGGGTGACAATTTCGGGAAAATGGTATAATGTTAACGGAAAATTTGGATTTTGTTTTGAACTGAAAGTACACCGAAGTCAGAGCACACTAAGCTTTAGAATGTTCACCTACCGCCTCGTCACCTGACTCGTGCAATTGAGCTCGGTATTTTTTAAGTTCCAGCTCCATGTTGTCTATGGTTCTTTGGGAACAGGTCTGCATGGAACGCAGGTGCCTTTGCTCTTCACGCAGGGCCTCAACCTGTTGCTTGGACGTCGCCAAAGCCTCGCTGGTGAGCTTGAGGCGCTTGCTAAGATCCTGGTAGTCTCCGCTGGCCATTAGTTTCTGATATTTGGACAGTTCCCTGCTCAGGCTATAGTTTTCCATACGCACTTCCTTGATGTTCTCCCTCAATTGGGCCTGCTCCTGACGGAAACGGCGAAGATCCTCGTTGGTGGCCTGCACCAGACGATCCACACCTTGGACCACCTCCTGTACACGACTGGGAATGGAATAAAGGTGGATTTAGTTGGGGTTTTGTGTGGGTTTTACTGTTGGAAGTTTGAAGTTTGCTGGCCCACCTGGGATGGAAATGGTAGTTGGTGGCCTCCTGTGTCATGATTATTTTCGGAATCTGGTCAGTTTTTGGGGCTAAGGTTTCAGTTGGGTTTTTGTTTGGGTTTATTTCTGGCATTATTGGGGTTATTTCACAGTAGGCTAGTTAAATTTCATTTGGCCTTTTTCCATTTTAACAACATTTTCACTCCTGGTGCCCCTTTTGGCCACACGAAAATTATCTTTTCTTGAACTAGTAAAACCGTATTATTTATTATATTTTAAATTTATATATATATTTTTTTTTTATATATTATTATTTACTTTTTTTCAAAGAACATCCAAACCCTGGCTCGGCCACAGAACCACCTTTGCTGTCCACTATCAATCTGTGGTGGTTGCTTGCCACACTTTAAGCAGGTAATACTGCCACGAGTCCTGCCACGTTCGCTGACCTCCCGGCAGGTGTTGGTTGTCCTGGGCAACGAACAGAAACCAAAACAAGTAATCGTAATAATGGTAAATTTTTCATTTCAGTCACTTGCCATGCCGCTGTTCAACAAGAAGTTTGAGTCGAAACCGATTCCAGTGCGTCAGGGCCGCTGCAATACTGGTCATCCGGTGGCCACCGAGGATCTGGACGACTTTAGGCAGATTTCGTTGACGCTGGGCAACAAGGAGTTGCGTTTTGCGGACGGCATCTGGATGCATTCATCCCGAAAGGGCGATGTCGATGATATGCTTAGGTTGAACAGGAAGTTTCGGGTCCTGGAGGAGGAGAATAACATGTGCAACTTGAAGATTGAAGTGATGCTGGATCTATTGGCGGAACATGCCACGGAACTGAATGAACTGAAGCCCAAGGAGAAGTGAGGAGAGGGAATAAGAACGTGTTCTAAAAAATTAAATAAAGAATTAATTATTAAGAAAGTTGTTGGGTACATCTTTGTTTCAAGGATAAATTATTAATGGTGGTATTTAAAACTAAAAAAACCTTGTTAATTTGATGGTATTACAATTTAAATATAATTTTTTTTAATTCACATTTTAACAGTATAATTTAAAACAAGATAATTTAAGTTTAAATCAATCATGGTACAATGATTCTGTTATCCTTAGCTCAAAGAGGCTTCTTCTGTTAAAATTAAAATATATGTGTAATCCATATACAAATTTTCAGAGTCTAAGGCTGGTGAGTGCTGGAGTTTGGGGAGGAATCGTTCTTCTCCTTGACCTGCTCGTGAGCCAAAACCTCGGAGTTATCTTTCCTGAATCGAGTCATTTCTGCATCGAACTTTTTCATGAGCTTATCCATATCCCTTTTAAAGCTTTCCTTGATTTGGTCCTGCATCAACAGATACTCAATTACTTGGGTGCTGTGCAATTGTTTGCTGTGGTATTGAAATAATTATATTAATATCTTAAAAAAAATATATAACAATATCTTACAGCAGAGCTGTATGCTTCTCCATGTCGACATTGACTTCAGTTAGAGATCGTTGGGCCTCGGCCTCAAGTTTTTCATCCTTCTTAAGAGCTTCCTTGTACTTTTGCCGCAGGCGGTTGTTGTGCCTGTCAGGATCTGGTTTTGGTACTTCTAAATGTAACTATCAAAAGTTTTTAAGTAATATATATAAAAAAATATAAATTTTTTTGTAGTTACCTGCTCTTTCATGGACACAATAAATTTCTCTCTTACATTCAGTTCCTCTTTTATCCGATCCATTTTTAGTTTTACGTCCTGGGTTACCTCCTCCACTATGCTGGCAGCCGAATTCCTGGATAATGTCGGAGTCATGAGCTTGAGGCTGTCTTCTAGATCGGAATTCCTTCGAATCAACTCATCAGCGCTGTTACAGGACCTCTGGAGCAACTGACAGCTCAAGAGATAATCATCAATATTGCCTCCTCGGTAACTCATGATTGTACGGTTTTAGCCTTGGAGGTACTAGATACTATTTATTGACTGGAAAAATACATTGATTTTTAAGGAAAAAAGCTAAGAAAAGCCTTTTAACACTTAAAAGTAAAGCCGAAAGTCTAAGAATTTAGTTGGATCAATAATAACTTATTAGGGAAAGGTTACTGGATTTATGACTTTTAGAAATAGGTATTCTTATTTATTTACTTATTTAATTTCTGATTGAAAAGTTTTTAAGCTTTATTTAAATTAGTAAAGGTAAGGAAACTGATATAAAGTGTTATACAAGCCTAGCGGGATAAAAGTATTCTGGAGGAACTTATTAACCCTAGACGGTCATGCTTCGTCGATTCGACGACGCAAAATCACAAAAGATCGAAAAATGAAAAAAAGGCTGTTTTTTATTTTTAGTTTTTAAGTATATTCTTAATATGAGAATGAATTATTATTTCTAATTTTGAACAGTTAAAATGATGAATTAAACGCTGTAAAAATTTTTGTTACAATATTTGTTTGTTTTTTATCATTTATACTTATTTTAAAATTGGCGTCGTCGATTCGACGAAGCATAACCTTAACGTAGGAAAAATAAGCATGACCGTCTAGGGTTAAAAAAGGTTCGTAAACCAAATTAAAATTAATTTAATATTAATTAATAATGTTCTCTAGCCCTTAGTTATACTTTTGAATGATGGAAAATGTTTTAGAATACTTGCATAAAGTGTTATAAAAGCATCAATGGATAGACGAACTGGAAACATGGTAAACAAATTTATTAAAAATAAAATTTATTAAGACTATGTAATAATTAAAATTTATTTCTAAGCTTTAGTTAATTCATGAAAAAATATATAGGTAAGAAACTATGATAAAGTGTTATACGAGCCTAACTCAAATAATGAATTAATCTTTAAGCTTAGTAAAACAATTTTAAGTAAATTTAATAATCATGATTTTTAGATATTTTAAGATAACTTTAACCCCCAATAAGTTTAGTTAACAATAAATTGATCAGTTAAGTGTTCTACAAACCTAAACGGAAATTAGTTGCGCTTAACCGGAAGAAGGGTTAATGTCATTATTAAACTGTCTTCTCATCACCAACAATAGTGCATTTAAGGGCTTATTAGAAATCAAGTCAAGTATAAAACACTATTGTTTGTTTATCGTAAATACCATAAATAAAGTTTTTTTGACCCAAAGTTACCTAATTTCGATTAAGACCCAACCGCATACTCGAGATCTATTTATAATACCACAATAATCAGTTTCACATGCCCATTGGGGTCCCAGATATCGAAGGGGTTCGGTCGCGCGGGGCTTTTGTTGACCGGCCCATTGGGCATTAATTTGGATTTGTAGACTGCCATGGAGGAGAGCTGGTCAAATTGGTGGCATTGTTGTCGTGTTGTCGCCATTGGCAGCAATCTATAGACGCCATCGGATCGGTTCTGTTACGTCCCGTCCGCCGGCGAGCTGCCGATGGCTCCCGCTGCTGCTGCCGCTCCATTTATTGGCCGCTTGATAAGCCGGACGGCCGCCTCCTCGCCTGCGATAAACCCCGGCAATCGAACGGTGGCCGATATGATAAAACCCCACCGATGAGCCATACAAGAGCTATATAAACACCGATTCAGTTAACCCCTCGAGTCACCCTTCTGTGTGGGGTTAGACAAATTTTCAGATCGCCCGATAGAGCTTAACGCTCTAATCTTCCCAGGGAAGTGGTTAGTGGGGATGTGACTCTGGCTATGGATGTGGGAAAGCACGAGTCCGAGTGTTGGCTGCGGGTGCGGGTGCTCTTGGTGGATCTATGTACATAGGTGTGCGGCCAGGGCCCATATCGGTCCACTCCATCGACTACTGTATATTTACGCACCGATATTGATATGCGATAAGCAAAACTGCTTATAAAACACATTTATTTTGTTGTTTCCCAGCAATGCCAGCGACAAACGACCATAGGACACTGGGAAAAAATAAAGAAAAGGTAGAAACTAAAGAAATTGTTTAAATTTATGATAAATTTATATCAAAAAAACAAAATTTAGAAACTGTAAGAGGTATAAAAATATATAGAAATAATTTCAAAAATGATATTGCTATTTTAAATATTTTTACATTAAATAAACCTTATGTTTATAGGCAGGAATTCATCTCTTCTGTATACTTAAAAATTCTTTAAAATTTTGCAACTTAATGGCATTTTTTTGCAGTGCTTCGTCGACAGCAAACGCTAACCGCTGCCGTCGCTAGCGAGGGGTAACACTTGTTCGATTCGTGTATTACAGTAGTTTGTTGATAGCCAGCCCCGGGAACGGATCGATTCCGAACGGAACGGAGCGCATACGGACGGAAAAGCGAAAAACAAACGCGAGATCGATCGATGTGGCTACAATATTTACGGACAACACAGTAGCCACCAATTGCCGGGAGAGCAAAACAAAAGCAAATTGAAGCAATAGACGCCGGAAAACATATATTTTGCGGTGTCAGCGAGGAGTCCAGTGGCCAAGCTTGATACATATTCTGTGTGTGTGGCATTAGGTAACTGGAGACTCAAAGACTCTTGGACACTTGGAGCTCTCTATTTAATCAAAACACTCCGCCATATCAGCAAAAGGCGAATATGAAGCCGTCGGGTCAGTTGTCCATCCGCTGTTAGCCGCCGCAGTGAGTGAGTGAGTGAGTGAGTGCTCCTATTTTGATTCCACTTCGGGCCAGATCGGTAAACAAATTGTCTATTAAACAATCAAAGATTTTCACCTAATAAATGATATCGTATAAATCAATTGAGTCCGATGCCAATCAAGTGGAGCAACGCAGATAAATCTCCATCACAATAGACTAGAGATCGCATCGCAGATCTTGGAAAGCAAACAATACGTCGTCCCTCGCTTTAAAAGTGTTTTATGAGTTTTCAGTGGTTTTTTTAGTGATTGGGAAATGATTTGTTCGTGAAATACTACTTAAAAAAGAAACATTAAATTATTTATTAAATTTGAAGAACAAAAGTAGCATGTTTTGCGAAGAGAATTAAAATTAAAGACCCGTAAATCCAGGGATTCATGTTTTTTTTTTTTATTACTTGCAATCAAGTTCTATTCAACACTCATAAATATTTTCTAACAAAAAAGAGTTCTAGAGACGCACTAAATTTTTAAATGAAACGTTAATTTTGAAGCTAAAAAAAACACCTACACTAATTGACTCGGAATCGTTTTTTGTATACAAAAAAACTTCCATTCCTTTTCAATCCAATTTATATTCAAATACAATTACTGTTATACCTAGCTTTCCTATGCGATTTTCATTCTATAAAGCAAGTTATGGCCCAATAATTCCCATTTTTCTGACCATATTACTTCCCAATCAAAATCTATTTAAAACTATATTTTATTTTCTTCGCACCACATAGTTCCTAAATGGAACATTAATTTTGAAATACAACTAAGAGCTCTTCTATGCACTTCTCCATCTAGCAAGTGCCCCCGACAGGTTCCCCTTCTTCAATTGATAAACGTTCGGCATTATCGGTCTGGCAATGATTTATTGTTGCATAAATGGCACTCACTATTTATTAATAAATGAGAAGCGAATTTCTGATAATTTATATATATATATACCAAGGATTTGGTTTGTACACACTTCTCTCGGTGTGTGTGCCTTGTGAGCCAATGTAGAGCACCCGTTCGGTTCAAATGGCCAAGTAAATAAACAAAAGTGAGATTTTTACACTCAGCGCACAATAAAATGTGTGAAAAATATGCTCGAGCCGAGTGGAAATGCAATCGCGTAGACCAAATAAATAAATAAATAAATACAATCGAGGAGAGACACGAATGTTTGCTAAGAAATTAAATGAAAATCGATCATTTGGGGGGAAAATGAGCGAATGGCGGCCGGCCAGACAGTGGAATCCAAATAAATAAATACCTGGAGAGACCAAAACTAACTAATCAAACCATTCGACAGGTTCCTTTATAGAGATAACACAACCAACTGGGAAGGCTATGTCGTGGATATGCTAAATGGAAATGGATCCAATGATTTGTGATCTGCGGTCTAGCCACATCTATTGGCTATTGATTCTCATTTGTATCTGCGGCTTGAAGCAAGTCAGCGGTTTCTTTGTGGACTATACAGGTGAGTTAGGAATTTTATTAAATAATAAAATATAATAAATAATGGTGCTTATAGGGGGCTTATATTACAAATTCCAGAACAGAGTTTTGATATATCTTTCACTGGGTTTGTCTTCAGTTCTTCATATCAAACCCTTTTAATGCTCTTATAATTTATAGAAATAATAAAATTTGTATACATTTTGTTTTAAAAACACCTGTAAATCACTTCACAACCAAAGCCATTTGTAACTCCACGTTTCCGTTTTCATTCGTCAAAAAAATGTTGGGAATGGAATGGAAGGTTAATCGCAATTTCGGTTAGAACATTTGAATTCTTGATAAGATACTGTCAATTTGGCTATCATCATTGGCATGAAAAATAGTAAACAATTCCCTTTTGCCATTGCCTTGATTGAATTGTTTGTTTTTGGTTTCTTTCTCTTGTTTAGAAAACACCGAGCTTATACAGCAAAGAGCCGGCTTCGATGTCAAGTTGCAGTGTAATCTCAAAGGATTGGTGGATGAAAGCATGTTGGCTGACATTAAGATACATTGGTATTTTAAGGTATTTATCTTTGATGATTTATAATAATTTATTTTCTTTATAAATAAATTTGAAAATTTATATAGCAATGCAGCGAGAACAATTGCCATCAGTCGGAGTCTGCAGAAGAGTGGACCGCCCTGCCTTGTGAGCCCAGTTTGTGTCGGCCAGAGCTCTGGCTTCGGAATGTCACTGAGCGATATTCGGGTCTCTATAAATGTAGTATAAATCCCCATATTTGGGATAGAACCCAGGCGGTGGATGTGCAGCTGGTTCGCACCTATCAGCTGGATGTAAAGAGTGAGTATGGCTTTGAAAATCTTTCAAATTTAATACTTAAATTCCCAATCCTTCATTATAGACACCTCTCTGGCTGCTCCCGAGTTCGTAGACTCGTATCCCAATAACAAAACCGTTCTTCTGGGCAGTCGGGTGGTGTTCCAGTGTCGTGTCCACAGCGAGGAGCATCCCACCATCAAGTGGTTTAGGCGACACACCTTCTTGGGCTCCTCTCAGGCAGCTGGAGAGGCATCAACAACATCCAGCGCCTCGAATTTCAGCACACATATCGTCCGTTATAATGGCAGGACCTATGAGCTCCTGTCCGCAGCCTCCGAGAAGCTGATGGGGCCACAGATGTATCTCAGCAAGCTGATCTTGGATGGAGTGCGGCACAAGGATGCAGGTCACTACGCCTGCGTGGCCATCAGTTATCGGGGTCACAAGATAAGGGAGGCATTCCTTGAAGTATTACCTGATCCGGTGCAGGAGCTAGAGCAGATTCAGGAGAAGGAGTACTGGGCGGATTATGATAATAGCGATGAGAGAGTTCCAGCCAGCGATCCCCGGGAGTTCCTGCTGCTCTTCCTTATGCCCCTGGGTTTGGCACTGCTACCACTTACCGTGTGGCTGAGTTACTTGCTCTATAAACGCTGTTCGGTGGTGGGTCATGGGGATTGCCAACGAATGGATTCGGACGAGGATCTAGACACGGAACGGTGTGTTCTTGGCGGGCATTGAGGCTCTATCTGAGAGTATTCCTGAATTATGCAGCATTACGCTTATTAGGATTAGGGATAAAGACTGTTTTTTAGGTTTATATATTTAATTTTTAAGGAGAAACTTGTTTTCTTAGGATGTAAAAAATATTCCATTGTTAAATTAATTAAGTTGACGTTTAAGTTATAATATTAAATATATAATATAGAATTTTTAAATATTATTCGTAAGGAATAAATAAGTTTTGATAAGATATTGTCTTGCAAATTTTTGTGGTAAATTGTATTTTTAAGAATTCAAATTTTAAAAGAAAGGAAGGTATCGAAATAATATCGATATTTGAGGCGAAATTCGATATATAAATCGATATTAGAAAATCGCGATAAAATTTAATAACATTTTTCGATATAACATATTTTTCAATATTTTCAAAATGATCGAAGGAATACAAAACCCTAATGTTTATTTATATTTAAAGATCGACTCTTCTCTTTTATCCTCAATATTATAATATTTTTCTATATTTTTAACAAGTCACCTAAAGTTTTAGCCTCATTTCAGAAGCTGTCAGTTTTTCGCCAGTAGGTTGAATGTGAGGGTTGTGTTTGAATATAAAATAAGAGAATCTACATAGGCACAGTTCAAAATTTACTTTTTACTTCAATTAAATTCCAAATTCGTACCGTCTCCGTTTTTCTCAGATACAGAGTACCCATTTGGGCATTATAGATTCCAGCCAATATTCACAGAGGAGCTTCCCATCCAATCTGATTTCAAACCTGATTCTTTTGGCTGCTGTTATATTCAAGGTGATCGTCCGTGCAGGAAGTTGACCGGAAAACATAAAACAATAGCTTTTGGATCTCTAGAATGTACCAGGACAGGCCACACCCCCAACCCATTGAACCAGTTATAGATCCGGCGATAATGGCTGGTCACAATAGTTCGTACTATGGGTACTTCACCCCCGGGGTGTACGATTATCCGGTGACACATAGTGCCGCATCCACGCGGAGTGCCTATAACTGGGAACCGATCTTGGCCAGTAGCTACTCTTCCAATTGGTGCAATGTTCCGGTGGAGAATTCGGTCACCTACGTAGCCGCACCTCTGGGTGGCGTCATCAACTACGTGACAGATGTGGAATCCCACCTGGCTCTGCCCACCAGCCATACTTTGGCCACAAATCAGATCTACACGACCCTGCCGCAGATTCAGGAGACGACCTCTTATCCGCTTCAGTCGCTGCCGGTTCAAAACTTCCGTCAGATGCATGAGGGGAACCATGTGTTTGAAGTTCAACCCAACGGTTTTCGCCTGGCCCTTCCTCCATTGGACGAGATGGAATCGGAGTCTGAATCGGATCGGACGATACGCAACTCCACCGTGATCACGGAGATCACCGAGGGGTCCGGATCTAAGGCAATGCAGGCTAAGGTGATTCCTAAGCGAAAGAAGCGGACCCACAAGCGGGTGTACAAGGCCAAACAGGGTTATTTGGTCGAGGAACCCAGCAGCGAACTATCAGATGGGGAAGGGACAATGGCTGCTCCCTAGGAAGTGCTAAACAATTCAAGGACATAGATCTCCTTCAAGTACATTCAAAGTCGATCTAACTATTACTACATGTCGAGATGTATTCATACATATAGTGGATATAGTGTAAAAACTGTTCAAATTCGATTTGTCCTTGCAATTTGAAAGTAATCCAAATATATATAGATTTTTTAGAGATTCATGTGTTGTTTTGAATAATTTTAAGTTGTTAAAAAGTTAATTTGACTTTAAAATATACATCGATTTAGCTTTTTTTTATGAATTGTTAAGTAGTTAGCTAAAAGTTGAAAAAACAAGCAACCTAAACAATGAATAATACCATTAGACAAAGGGTAATGTATCGAAATAATCCTCACGTAAGTGCAAATTGAATGCACTCTCCATATAGTACACAGTAGCACCTAGTCGAGACCTAATTTACACGGGAACATTGAGCAGCTAATTTAATTATTCGCACATGTTAGCTGAGGTCTCTCTCTCTACCTCAGGTGCTCATTGAAATGCCAGCTCTCTGACACTCTCCTATACCCTATACCTCTCTCTTTTAGATTCGGTAGCACCCTCTCTTTCTAGCTCTGCCTAATATCGCTCAGCCGCTCCGTTGCTCAGTTGCTCAGCTGCTTGATTTCTCAGTTGTTATACGGCTTTTGTTGCCATCGGACGTGACTTGTTTTTATTATTCACTATTTTTATAGATAGAGCGGGTCAGCGAAAAACACTCGCTATAAAATAAACAAAAAACTATTTTTAGGCTGCAAATCTTAAGTATATTTTCTCGATCGAACTGCAGCAGGACCAGAAGAGTCCCCCCGATCCGTCATAATGGACTGCAAATCGCGACGCGGCACCAAAATATCGGTGATCGCCTTGGGCAGCGCCCTGTGCTTCGTTATGATGGCATACTTTGTGTTCGGCGACAGCAACGACGAGCAGGGCTTGCGGAATCTACGCATGATATCCATAGTAAGTAAGCGGAGCAGCATATATGTATAACTGAGAGTGAGCTATAACTAAGCATATTTTGTGTTTATCAATTCAACAGCTGTTTCGACATGGGGCCAAGAATCCCAGTGGCTTGTATCCGCTGGATCCACATGCAGCGCACGACTGGCAGGGAGGCTTGGGAGCACTTACTCCGGTAGGTATTTGTTCTGAAGAGTAGGGAGTATTCATAGAAAATATAGATAGTAAATAGTGGAATTTAGAGAGGAAATGGTCAGATTTTTGATTATGAAAGTCAGATTTTGGTTAACACAAACCGAAAAGTTTGAAAACGCCTTTTTTGCTTTACCTATTCCTAGCACACGAATTGGTTTAAATGAGTTTTAATTTGTTTTATTTATAAAATTTAAACCCATATTTTCTTCAACAGAAGGGCACCTTGCAAGCCTATAACCTGGGAAAGAATCTGCGCATGCGCTACTACCGTCTTCTGCCCTCGAACAGCCTCTACACCCAACAGCAGGTCCATGTGCTCAGCTCAGCTGCTGAGCGCTGTGTGGTGCGTCAATCGTTCCGATAACTATATAAACATATATACTAGATTCCATAGCTGTAGCTATCTGTCCGCGATGGGGGAGCCCTAATCAGTTGGCCGGTTGGTTGTTATCTTTTAGATGAGCGCACAGAGCGTCTTGGCCGGCATGATGCCGCCGCTGGAGAACAATAATGTGTTGCCCATACCTTGGCAGCCGGTGGCCGTGAATACGCTGGCTCGAAATGATGATATCGTGAGTGCAATATATCCATAAAACGAGTGCAAGTCATCATCATTAAAATATGATTATTTCCATTACAGTTGCTGGCCCAAAAGAAACCCTGTCTGAAGTACGACCACATCTTGCAGAAGCTCTACAAGGCACCGCCAGCGGAACTCCAGAAACTTAACGAGGAGAACCTGGAATTGTATAAACTTTTGACCAAAAATACAGGCAAGGTGGGAGAGGTTTTCAAGCTACCACTTGTAAGGTTTAAGCTAACATAATCCCTTCTTATTTCAGAACATTTCCAATGTCTTGGATGTGGAGCTACTGTATGGCACTCTGAAAACTGAAGAGGAGGCTGGCCTGGTGCTACCCGACTGGACGGAGAATATATATCCCGAGGAGATCAAACCCTTGGCCGAACGTAGCTATACGCTTTTCACCGAGACCAATCTGATGAAGAGGATCAAGGGTGGCGCCTTCCTCACCGAAATATTGTTTAAAATGCAAAATAAGCGAAAGAGAAATCTGAATCCCGATCGCAAGATATTTCTGTATTCCGGACACGATATTACCTTGGTTAATGTCATGAACTCTTTGGGGATTCTTGATCAGACCACAAATCTACCAGAATATGCCTCGGCCTTGGCCTTTGAGCTGCATCACAGCAAGTCCTTTGCCGATGGTGACTTTGAAGTGAAGGTTGGTTAAGGATTTAATAGGATCTTCGGTGTATCTAATAGACTTTTTTATGTATTTTTTCAGCTGGTTTATTACTACAACAGTGAGGACAAATTCCCCAAGGAGCTGACCATTCCCAATTGCGATGCACCTTGCTCGCTCACCCAGTTCGAGGCCTCTGTGAAGGCTTTGCTGCTGGATAATTATGATGAGACCTGTGAGAATCATCCGACTGATTGTAAAAACTAAAATTTCTTCCATTGTTAAGCCTTGGTGATTGTTGAAAGTACGTTTATCTGGGGTGTACCTTAATCTCTGGTTAATTCTAAGCAATTGTCAGGTTTTATTTGCTTTTAAGAACGGGTCAAACCCCTAAAAAGACACCAGTGGATAGCTGATAGATCCACTTATTTAATACGTTTTGTTGTCCAGAAGATAAACTCTTAGAGGTTTTATCTCTTGGCTTATTATTTATGTTAGGCAATTGTTATTGAAATCTCTAGAAATATAAAAATTGAAAACACTTCGGAATATGTTAAGTTGTTGCCCTCAATAATTGTTAAACTTTAATAAAAATGTACATACATAAATAAGGAGGCTGTTGCTTTCATTTCATTTTTGGCTTCCTCAAATCAAAATCAAAAACTGGCTCCCTTATCCTCGGCATAAAGGAAATAAATAGGAACCTTTATCGTCTCGCTGACATGAACAATCTCTGTATGACTGATTAGGCGAATGGCAGCCAGTCCGTAGAAGAGCATAGGTAAGCCTAGAACAAGAGTGATTTGTAAATGATAATCTCTGTTTAAGACTCTTGAATATAATGAAATAGCTTATAAGAAAATTGATCCTTAATTTATAATTCCTTACCCAAATTGATAACCTTTAGGAAGCGAAAGAATTTGTCCTCTAGCCAGAGATCCTGCACCTCCCTTTTGCTACAGTGGTACTTCATATAGGGATAACAGGCCGTGCGTAGAATGTGGTAATTGGTTCCACTGTCCAGGGTCCAGTTGAAGTGCGACATTCCCCGCTGATCGTTGGTCACATCCCGCAACTGTTTTTTGGGCCATAAACAGATTCAATTTAAGCTCAATTGCCTTAATCCATTGGAGAGACTGTACATACCTTGACGAAATATGATGTCCAAGGTGGCTCATGGCATTGCTTTAAATATGCGGTCAAGACTTCCGAGGCTCGAGGCTTCAGTAATAGGCGGGTGAGTTGCATTTTATAAACAAAAATCTACCTTATTGCATCACAAAATAATAACAATTGCAGCTGGTACAAGTTTTTTTACTATTTAAAAGCTCTTTCGATTTTACAGCTGATTTGAGATGAGTATTGTCCGATGTTGAAAAAAAGCTTAAAATATCGTTGTTCTTAAAAGGTACCTCAAAAGCTCTCAATAATATTTTTTTTACTATAAATACGCGCGAAATTCAAACTAATCTAATACAATAAAATACAACTTTAATGAAAATACACCAAGAACTAATACCAAATTCCTTTTTATTTATTATATGTTTTATTATTAACTCAAATCCCATATTAAAATTTCCCCTTTCCCTAGACTCCTTCGAAAAAAGAGCGGAAGCACCCCCCTGACGGAGCACTTTGACGTCAAAGAGTCCTCGGTGGCCAACGAGCAGTTGCTTACCTACGAGCTTGGGTCCGATGAGCGAAATGACCTTGAGTACGCCCTGCTGGGTGTCCTTAACCGAGTAGAGCACGTGCCCATTGTGATTAAAGGCCAAGAGTTCCCCGCCAACCAAGAGCTTCAGCAGGTCCTGCCCTACAACTTTAAGCAGCCCATTGCCCGCTATGGCCACGCCCACAACGTCCTCATCAATTTGGCCATCGACGAGAGTCTGGAGGCGCAGGCGAAATGGGACAAGACCAGGCTGAGCGATAGGATTCAAATCTGGGAAAAGGCAGCGACGCTGATAGCCGGCAGGTATCGCACCGACATCATAGCAGCCACAATGCTGGGCCAGGGCAAGACCCTACGTCAGGCGGAGGAGGATGTGGCCGAGTTGGTGGACTTGATGCGGATCAATCCAATCCTTCTGCGAGAGCTGGCCAACTACGAACTGATCAATGATTCACCGGAAGCCTGCTGGAATTTTATGCGGCTAAGAGGACTTACAGGTGGGTTTTTAATTAAGGTAAATTATAGAAAAATTCAAAATTAATTAATTAATTTATTTATAAATTTCTTAGGATTTGTGGCTGCCATCAGTCCTTTTAACTTCACGGGTTTAGCCGCTAACCTGGCTTTTGCGCCCGCCCTGATGGGCAATACGGTGGTGTGGAAGCCCTCCGATTCGGCCATTCTCTCCAACTATTTCGTTTTCGAGGCAATGCGGGAAGCTGGTCTGCCCGATGGAGTTGTGAACTTTGTGCCAGCCGATGACTCGACCTTTGCTGATGTGGTGACACAGCACTCAAAACTGGCGGGGATCAACTTTACGGGCACTTCAACGGTGCTCAAAGTTCTGTGGCAACTGGTGGCCTCGAATCTGAACTATTACCAGAACTATCCCAGATTAGTTGGCGAAGGAGGAGGCAAGAATTTCCACTTTGTACATCCCTCGGCGGATCCCGACACAGTGGTTGCCTGTACAATAAGATCAGCATTTGAGTATGCCGGCCAGAAGTGCTCTTCCTGCTCGATGTTGTATGTCCCGGAATCGCTGTGGAAGGATGACATAATGGAGCCACTGCTGAATACCACCTCCTCCTTGTGCGTCGGCCATGCCACCTACTGTGACTGCTTCTGTTCGGCGGTGATAAATCGCAAGGCCTATGACCGCATCTACATGTGGCTGAGATACATCGCCCAGAGCCCAAGCTGTAAGTTTCTTACCGGAGGGACATGCGACAAGAAGCAGGGTTACTTCGTGGATCCCACGGTAGTGCTGGTCAATGATCTGGACAACATTATCTGTAGAGAGGAGCTGTTGGCCCCCATTTTGGGTGTCTACGTGTATCCCGACCACAAGATCGCGGAGACCATGGCCAAGGTAGCGGAGATCAATCATGGACTGACTGGATCAGTTTTTGCTAAAGATCAGGACTTTATAACTCGGGCCTACGAGGTCTTCCGTTTCAATGTGGGTAACCTAATTGTCAACGATAAATCCACTGGTTCCATGGTGGGACAGCAGCCATTTGGAGCGGGTCATATGACCGGCACCAGCGATAAGTTGGGGAGTCCATATTCCCTGCTGCGGTGGACGTCACCGCAGGTGATCAAGGAGTCATACAAGCCACATGTGAACATCTACCATCCCTACATGCAGGTCAGTGAAGCGGTTCAGGAACAAGGAGCAGATTTTATGGAACAAGAAGAAAGTAACGAGAAAGTGGAAAAGGTCACTAGCGAGAAGAAGTGCGATGAGATGTATTTGGGAGACAACTCCCTGGAGCCCATTACTGGGGATAGCAAGACCATATAATAGGGTATTTTGAATTTATACCATCATAATATAATTCAAAATTTGTGTCGTACTAAATTCAATAAAAATGAAAAAATATTTATGTATTTCTTTTGATAATCATTTTTTTTTTATATTTTTTACTTAATTAGTAAAATAAAGAACGAAACATGTTGCGCAAAATAAAATAGGTGCTAATGTTGCCAAGGACATGTTTTGCAACACTCCATTTAAATCCTCTTTTGAAAGCTCCTCTTTAAAACCGCGTTAACAATCTTCTATAAAACCTATTTAGAAACTCTTTAAAAACCTCTGTAAAACCTATTTAAAACCTTCTTAAGCCGCTCTTTTAAAATCACCCCGAAAACCTCTTTGAAATCCTTACCAAAATTCTCGTTAAAAACCTGAAACAAAAACCCAAAATACGATCTTAATATTTTTTCGTATAATGTCAATATATTAGATCACAAATCATAAAACAAAATAAAATTAAAAATTTGGAATCCATTCGAATGAAATACCATTAGCTGGAAGAAACAATATGAGGAGATGTCTAGATATTATCTGCTTATGATTTCCGGCTTTCTGTTTTCATTCCTTCCACTCCTAACTGGATCCTTTCAACCGCAAATGGTGCAGGATAAAAAACAAGAGTCGTTAACACACAAAGAGACTTCGACGTGGTCAAGAATGCCGGATGCGAAGGATGAGTTGCATGCCCATCGGCTTTGTGACGCCTATTTTGATCTCATAAAGTTTGGGGACGGCGAAGACATGAGAAGGGCCAAGGTGGCATCAAATCCAGGCTCAAATCAAAAGTACGGAGGTCGTTTAAGTGAATTACTAAAGAAATCTGAAGAAAAAGAGAAAGGATCTGTAGGCACACCGATCATCAAATATGATGCCACCGATGAGCAAAGCGAGGCAAGGTCACAATGCATGGTGTGTCGGCCATTAAAAAAAAAGGAAAGGTGCCCAAAGGTTAAAGAGAGCTCCGAGTGGAAACCCTTTGATGAAGTTAGAATGATACAAATACAGGAGGCTAGCGACAAATCTGGGGGAAAGACCACCCCTGAAAGAAGCAAGATTGATTTAAAGAAGTTTAGAGAAAAAGTTTCGGAAAAAAACTCCCTGGAGGGAGGCAAGTTTGCCTTGAAGAAGTACGAAAAAAACCCCGAAGAAAATGGTAATGCGGTAAGCTCTAAGTCCTCCTCAATGGATGCCAGAGCCCAGCGACTTTGTGAACTAAATCGCATTTACAACGACTACCTGAAAGCCTGGGAACAGCCATTTCCACGTAATATCCCCGAAAATAAGACCATTAGCCATACATTTACCTTTTCAGGTTTAAGGCTAAATGCCCTGACCGAATTACTAAATGTTATTGAACACTTTCAGCAAGGCAATTTGGTGAAAGACTTGGCCAAAAAGATCAGCCAAGACATGGAGCCCAATCTGCCAAGGCAAATGAATCAAGATGCCCAACTGGTCTCAGACAGCAGAGCCTCTCTAAAGGGTATAATCAAAAATGATCTTTCGGGTCTGTCTGTGAAGCCTAGCAAAGCAACCAAAGCTTTTAACAAGATCTTGACTGATATCAAGTCAAGGAGATCTCAGATCAAGCCCGGCAAACTTTACGATGAGTACCAGAAGGGTTTCTGTAAAATATTTAGTGATCGCAAGCATTCTCGGCAATTGAATAAAGGAGAAGAGAGCATGAACCCGCACAAAAGGAGTGATCTGACGGATGTATGTCATAGTAAGGACTATTTGAAGGCCATGGACGTCTTTATCAAAATGAGTAAGGAGAGTAACGGAAATGGCGGCTCGAAGCCCTATTATTTACCCATGTCCAAGAGCCGTCAGCTGGTACACAACGATATACCCTTGATTAAGCCAGGTTCTAGCGAGACTTCCAAGAAGTCATCCCACAAGGAAAATAAGGAAACATTGATTGACAAAGACTTTCCCAAACAAGAGACTTCCAATCTTAAGAAGCTAGACTATAAAACTGAGTCCAAAGGGTCATTTACTAACCCCTGGAATGACTTGTATATGGGCTTAGATTTGAACACAGACTTGCCCAAGGAAGAGACTATAAATTTTAACAAGCCTGAACCAAAGACTGACCACCCAACGCTATCTATTAACCCCTGGAAGGACTTGTATATGGGTTTAGATTCCAGCCATATTACCAATGGAGTGAAGGCCATTAAGAATGCCTCATTCTTCAATTTAGTAGACGAATATGAGAAGCAAGTCGAGAGTCTTAATCAGGCCTTAAAGTACAAGCAGGACTGGTGGAGAGAGGTCAATGACAAGGACAGATCTTATTACCGGAGGCCCCTGAAAAGGAATAGTTTACCTAACTCAAAGCCCTCAAAAAGGAATATTCGCATGAATAATCCAGGGGCAGTGCCCTTTCCCGAGGTCCTTGTCAATCATGCTCCGCAAGTGCCCGCAAATGTCCTGGGTAATATGGCAAGTCAAATGAATATCTCGCCCATTGAGATGGCTCAAAGGATTGTGGGAGCAAGTCATGCGACTCCTGTTGCTCATTCTCGATTCACTGTACCCTCGATGCAAATAGGTAAGATTGAGGAATTTTGTATATATTTTCACTTATGAGATATTTTTCCAAAGCAAGCCAGCTAGGATGTGGCCCTGTTCAAAAGGCACCCGAAAATAGGTGCAGCGATCCATGTCAACCGCAGAATGTCCAGCATCAGCAGCAGCAGCAACAGCAGCAGCAGCAGCAACAGCAGCAGCAGCAACAGCAGCAGCAGCAGCAGCATCCAAGCCAGCTTGGATGTGGCCCTGTTCAAAAGGCACCTGAAAATAGGTGCAGCGATCCATGTCAACCGCAGAATGTCCAGCAGCAGCAGCAACAGCAGCAGCAGCAGCAGCAGCAGCATCCAAGCCAGCTTGGATGTGGCCCTGTTCAAAAGGCACCTGAAAATAGGTGTAGCGATCCATGTCAACCGCAGAATGTCCAGCATCAGCAGCAGCAGCAGCAACAGCAGCAGCAGCAGCAACAGCAAGAGCAACAGCAACAGCAACAGCAACAGCAACAGCAACAGCAGCAACAGCAAGAGCAACAGCAGCAGCAGCAACAACAAGATTGTGTTCTAGACAAGATTCTGCAGCGTTTGGAGAAAATTCAGGCCACCAAATGCAACAAGTCGGCAGAGGAGGAGGCGAATCAGACCTGCTGCTTTGTCGATCCCGCTGATGGTAAGATGGTAAGACCTTAAGTCTGGCACATAAACATCTATAAGCTAAAGTTTTTATATTGATTTGATGTTTATTTAAAATGTTTAAAAATTAAATGGCATACAAGAACTCGGAGAATTACCTTTCCTTGTTGAAAACCTTTATAAATCCGTTCAAACCTTTTATTTTTCCAGGTGCCCCCTGCAACCTCAATGGATCCTGGGAGTCCCTAGTCCTTGGCATTCGCATCAATATCAAATCCCCAGCTGTAGCCACACATGAGAAAGGTCCACCCTGTGCTCCACCCAAATCCGGACGTGCCAAGTACGCCGATGATCATCATATTCTTCGGCGACAGTGCGCCAAGATAAACCCCCAAAAGTTAAAGCAAATGGCCGACGCGGAGAGCCCAAGAAGTTCGGGTATTCCTCTGAATGTCAGTGTGCACGAAACAGTACCACCAAGACCTCACGATTTTCTTGACAATCTCACCGATTGGCATTTCTCGGGAAATGCTCAAATGATCCTCGGCGGACCCATTTCCCTATCCTTTCGAAAGAACAACTCAAATCTGATTGGACACTTTGTGGGCTATTGTCGCACCTGCGGTTGCCTGGATACCATTTTTGGTTCCTGGACTTTCTGCCAGCCATCGCGGGACTGCCAGGACATCTCCATGTCGATAGTCGATCGTCGGGACATGTTGCGGCGGTACAGCATGGATGAGAGACGAAAGAATCGCTACAAGGAACAGCTCTACCTGGGCAGTAAGTTTGCTAAAATGGAGGCGGAGCGACTGCGCGCTGAGCAGAGAAAGGCAGACAATTGCACAAGCTCCAAGGGTTAAAACTCGGCTCCAAGGAAGTATATTTTAATTTTATTTAATTCTGTTATTTTTCTTTGCTTTGGTCTCTGGTTTTTTTACCTAAAAGTTGTTTATGATTATGGAAAATTAATAAGAGCGATTTTATATATTTTTGAACTTTTTTTAAAGACTACTTTTTATTTCTAATAAAGCTAAACTCAAAAGGTTCGTTTGGTTTAAAAGCAATGTTTACTGTAAAAATGTTTTGATTTTGCGTTCTGCGACTTAGGCAGACTGCAAACCTTGCAATTCATTCACCCTTGCTGACTAGGAATTACCTTATCTCTGACATTTCCATCAATGGAACCTCCTTATATGCAACAAAGTTGCCTCAGAGATAAGCCTCGCCCTATAAAAGCCAAAGGACGGAGGCCTAGTTACCTAGTTTACCTATAACAACGACTGCCTCTACAATGCGTTCCCTTCTGTTAATTCTGCTCATCTCAACCCTGGCTTTGGTGCAGGCCAGGACTCTGAGTGGGTCGAAGGAGGATTACCAGGAGAACGACTACCAGGAGTCGCGCGAAACCCATCTTTCCAAACCTCATCTGCATTCTTCTGTGTGGCCCTGCGATGTGGCTGATTATCGGGAGGCATATCCCCTTCTACACAAGGTGGAGAAGCAATTGCCAAGGATCGACAGCGCGGAGACTAGGAACCACATCAGGGATCACGTCGTAGCCCAGTTGAGGCAGTGCATCTCGGCGGGCCAGATGGACCGGCATTGCGTGGGGCGTTCGATTGGTCTTGTCATGTCCTTCATTAACCACCAGAGGAGAAATCAGCAGTCTACTGACTGGTAAAAATGTGATACTATTTTTTATATATTTTTTGTAAGTGCCTGCCAAATATCTGCAGAGTATGAGGTTTTAATATATGAGCTGATGTACATGTATTTACAACAAATACAAAATCAAGTCCTGTTCTTGCTATTGTGAATGCAAATTTATTTACTTGATTTTTTTTTCGGTGCAAACTGTGGAATAACTTTTCAGGTCTTCACTGGTAAGAGTGTTTTATAGTTGATAGACTTAGCTATGTTTATATGTAGTACATATTATGTACTTATGTGTAACTATATTTACACTTGAAAGGGGCTGTTTATTTATTTAGGCTTTACACGCTGAGTTTATAAAAATCTGAGCAAATTAGGCGGCTCTCTCGATAACCTTGTCCTTGTCCGCCTGCTTTCCGATTTTTATGAAATCTAAAGTCAATCTACTGTTCTGTCGATCTAAAAAAAATATACTAAAAAATTAGTATACATCTTGTTTTCATTTTCTATTATTATCTTCTTTACAAATCTAAAACTTTTAAAAGCACTAGTCCACGTCTCGCAAACCAACATCTTCTTATTAATGCTCACAATTTATTTATATAAATGATTACACTTTACATTATTCATCCGTATTATATTCATATTCAAAAGATTCGCTAGTGGTTTGGTGCTGAATGTAAGCCATGACTGCGACTGTTATGCCGGTGACGCAGTTGTCGTTCATATCACCGTTAAAAGTACACAAAAACAAGTTCAACTCTACAAAATCCTTGATACGTTCCTTGATCACGCCGTCCTCGATCCGCTCTAGACTCTTCTCCACTCGGTGCAGAAGGACATGGGTCTCGTAGTGTTGAAGCACCATCGGGGACCAGTTGCCGTTGGCCAAAGTCTCCGCGAATTCAGTGACAGTCAGAGTAACTTTAAGCAGAGTCAGTGTAGAGATGACAAGTACCTCCAAAGTAGAGTTTATCTTAAAACTGTTGAAGGAGGGAGTTAGGAATGCATCTTTTATAGGCCCAACCGGACAGAGCAACTGTAACGATCCCGGTTGACACGGCAGAAGCCCGGGTAGAGGATATTTCATGATGGAAGGGTGCTACGTCACAGAAGAGATAAGCCCGAAGCAGTATTGCTGTATGAATAAAAACAATACAATGGAATTATGATTCGATTATAATTATATTATAGCTTAGGGTCAAGCAAATATGTTTTTATACAGAGTAAGATTCCATCTCCGCCTTGTGTATAAATATTAATAGTACATTTTTATTAGCTTCTCAGGGTAATATAATTTTAGACAAAAGAAAAGTAAAGAAGTCATTTATGTAGTATCTATTATACATTTCAAGCATATTGTCTATATGAAATCGCGGCTCGCATAACGCAGTTGGACTGCTCATAGCTGGATCCTTCGATGCATTGCCTCAACTCTCTCAAAACGAAGTTCCTAATATCATTCCTGAGCTCCTCGTTGTGAATCCTTTTTAGACGCTCGTCCACCAGAAACATGAGCTCGTAATTTACTTCACGTTTGAGTATATCAATAGGCCAATGGGTGGGGTATATGTCATTCGATTCCTGGTTATCTGATCCTGATTCTCCCAGACTCCTGGCCTGCATCTGGGCTAGAGACGAAGCCAGAGCAGAGATGAGTAAAGCCACCAGAATAGAGCGCATTACAACGGCTATTGAAGGAACTGAACTGAACTGAATGAACTAAGCTTACTCCCCATTCACAGTTTTATAGGGTTCTATGATTACATACGATTTTCCAGGAAAAAGTTCATTGACCTCAGACAGTAGATCGGTTGCTTATTTATTTACGCCTTAATTTATTTAAATATTAGCTGTGAGTGATTTTTACTATCTACACAAATGCAAAGATGTCACTGCAAGTGGCTTTACTTTTTAAAAGCTCTTAAACAAAGTAATATAATTGTTGCTTTACCTTTTATTTACTTATAAAATAGAATACATTTCGCTCACAAACATTATAAACATAATTCTTTTCTTTTTATGCACTACCAATTTTTAGCAGACATTTAATATATAGAACGTTTTTTTGTACAATATCTAAAAATGCAAAGACTAATCAATCACTTCTTGGCCTTCGTCGTCTTGCTGAGAATCCAGTCCACAATGTCCTAATAATATAATAAATTAATTAAAAAATTAGTTAACTAAGCCTTAAAGCCTCCTCTCAAACCTGAAATCCTTTGCCAGTCTGAAGAGAACATTCCTTAATATGCCACTCTCTGCCCTGCAAATGATTCAGACCCATTAAATCCACAATTGTGGATGCGGGCAGGGATCCCAGAGTGTCCTTTTTATTGGATACTATCAAAAGCGCAGCCTTGTTCAGTTCCTCATGCAAGAGGACATCGCATAGAACACAACGAGCCTCGCTGAGACGCACTGCATCCTTGCTGTCTACTACAAAAATCTATAAATATATATATTTTAGAGAGGGATCTAATATCTTTGGGGGATTTCATTCACCAAAATCCTGGCCTTTTGGTAATAATTAGGCCAAACCATCCTGTTCTTCAGGTCCCCATTAATATCCCACAATTTTTGCTTGGAATTATTGATCCTTAGGCTCCACTCACTGGCCTGGATAGTGGCTGCCTTGGCCTGAAGGATTTAGATGGGTTTAAAAAGAAGTTTTAAATATTTCCTTAACTTACTTTGCCATTAAAGATCTCCGAGAGGCGTTCTGTTAGGGTGGACTTGCCAGCATTGTCCAGGCCCAAGATCAGCAGACCATTATTCTGAGAGCCCGTGGGCAGGATTCTTTGAATAAGGGACAAGGGTCCGTGAAAGCACATGGGTATATTATTACTAAGCACACTTGTGTATATAAGTTAAGGAATTAAGTTGGAAGATAAATGATTGATTTAAAATCACTTGCTACTTGGTTTTTATATGTTATACAAGTTAAATTTTTATTATTTTAAAAGTCATAATTCTGCTCTTTGGAAACTAGTAAAACCGCGTTTGAAAATCATAAAATCTTATCAAATAAATTATAAAAGAAGTTTCTTATTTAACGTACATATATTTATGATTTGAATCTTAGAGTTAGCATTACACAACTTAACAGTTAAAACCGGATTACTTCTTCATGTTCTTGCAAACCCAATCCATGCCCTCCTTGAGTCCAGTGCCATCTACGGCTGTGCAGGCCTTGATCTCCCAGGTTCGTCCCTGCAACTGGACCAAGCTCATTCTCTCGGCCACTTCGGAGGCACTCATGGCATCGGGCATGTCCTGTTTGTTGGCAAAAATCAAGACAGGAACCTGCTTCAGCCGGTTGTCCATCAGCATCTCAAACAGTTCGCTGCCCGCCTCCGCAAGTCGAGCCCGATCCGTACAGTCAATTACATAGATCTGCCACAAAAATAAAGGTTTTTATAAATATTATATAATAAATAACTACTATAACATCTCACCAGCACATCCGTATTGGCAAAGTAGTTCTTCCAATATGGACGGATCTTCCACTGACCCCCAATATCCCATACATTCAGCTTAAAGCCATCGGCTGCCACGGACTTGATGTTAAATCCAGCCGTGGGTGTTACCTGCAGGGGTTCACTCCGGATTTTATGGGGCAAACGTAAGCAGTTTGCGGCTATCATACGAACCGTGGTTATATCCTCTGATGCCAGTTGCTTCAGGATTGTGGTCTTGCCAGCATTATCGAGTCCCAGGAGCAGGATGCGGGCCTCCTTCTCCGGATTGGGTCTCAGTTTGCGCAACAGCGAAAGCAGACCCTAAAATGTTTTTGATTTTAATAGTTTTTTTTTTATTTGTAAAATATATAAATATTTATATGTTTAGGTACGCAAAATCTATGGGATTTTATAATAGAAGGTAGAGAAGGTCCAGTTGAAAAGTTCAGAATACCAGTTATTATTGCATTAATAGAAGAAACAGTCCAACCTGAAAAATCTGAAAATTACTTACACTATAAATCTTAAGTTTATAAATAATAAAATCAGATGAAAGTTCGCTGACATAGAAGTAAATGTTCTCTGGACGACAGAATGCAAAATATACCTTATCAAAATTATAAGAAAATATATAATTACACAGAGAGAATTAAACATTGTGAAAAAAGATTAAGAAATTCGAATTGGGACAACAAAAAACCAATCCAACAACTTTATTCAAAGGTGGTACAAAATACTGTAAAGACTTGTAAAGTTTTTTAAAAAAGGTACACAAATTCTCAAACTGAGTCTATTTTCTCTTTGTGTATGCATTTCCTCAATCAATTTTTGCCTCTCATATGTAGTATATATGTGGGTAAGATAAGGTTATAGTGCCAATTAGAAATGTAAACAAGCTTAGTTTTGATGTGATTACATTTTCTTTTTGTTTGTTTAAGGGTTTAAATCAAAAATTTAATTTGTAAGTGTGTGTAATGTTAAAGAAAAACATTTTTTAAAGTATAATAAATATAAATTTCCTTAAAATGTTCAACAAAATGTAGTTTTTAGACGTTAGAAAGAACTTTATAATAGTAAAACTATATTTAATTTATAAATTAGTTAATAAATCCATTTAGGTATTTTCTTTTTTAGTTTTTATATATTTTTAAAAAAAGAAATAAATTGTATAAAATTATAACAACTACTTTAAAACTTAAGAAACTTCTAAGCATTAAAAAAAAATTTCTCCTTCAAGTTCATCCCCTTTTTTGAAGATATGAAATTTTGGCGCCAAATCTTGTTTTTAGTGCTTGAAAAAGCTCTGGATGAAGCGCAGCCAACATAACGTATAAGTGTTGGACAAATTGTATTATTTTTTGTAGTGCTCTCCGTCACCATGACAACGATCGCGAAACGAAAACAAATTGAACAATTACGGAACAACAAGACGACGACACTTAATTAGCTGTTACGGCACACCAGCAGATAACCTACCATCCTCTCAGCTGCGTTGCTCGGTAGAAGATACTATATCTCCTTTTATATATTCCTGAGAACAGCTGATCCGCTGCTGCCTGCTGGTGACCCGGCTCACGGTGTCTTTTGGTGAACCTCCCCGGGGAATTGGAAATTCAAAAAGTGTAACAACCACCAAGCACAACAGCCCAGGTTCAGCGCTGCCCAACAACTAAAAACAAAAATTCTCTCAACGCTCCAACAAATTCCAGCAACAACCACAGCGTCGTCGTCGTCGTCGCTGCGCAACCGCTGGCCAGGAGAAAGAGGAAGATGCGGCGGCTTCTATTTACGGGCTTCAACGCTTTTGGCCAGCATGAATTTGTTAACGGCAATGCCGCCGACTGCAACGCCGGCTTCAGGGGTTTGTAACTATGTAACTGTGTAACGATCTGGAGGCAACAAAAGCCGTCGATCGTATACTTAATTTGTACAGTAGATATTGGCTATAAAGTAACCAGGGATCCTATATATTTGGAAAACTTATAGAAATTCTAAAAATATTATTTTTAAGTTTTTAAAGCGACTTAAGGAGTTGAAACTCTTTTATTTTGATTTTTAAAGGTGTATTAGCTTGGGGAAACAGTTTTTAAATATATCCTTTCATAGTAAAACAATTTTAAATCTCTTGTTTTTATTTATTAAAATAAAAAAAGCAAATAGAAATCTAATTTAACAAAATATTTGTATATATTTTTTGTTTAAAAAAATGATTTATTCAGCTAAAACTTTTCAATTATTGTTATTATTATTATTAATATTATTAATTCATTAATTTCTTAATAATAAAATTGGCGATTTATTAACTAAAATCTCTTATCATATCCCTAAAACGTTTATACAGGGTTTAAATATATATTAAAAACTAACAAGTCCTCTAAATTAAAATCTTTTTTTGAAAATAAGGTAAATCTTTTATGCTAGAAAATCTAATTTGTAAAGAATCATCTTTCTATGTGCAGAATTTTTAAATATATATACTTTTTGATACTTGGCTTCATGACTTATTAATAAACTAATTTCATTTCAATTTTAAATTTAAATTTAATTTTATTTCATTGCTTACTTTAATTTACATATTCATTAAATCGCAGCTCCACTGTATGCTTACTAATCAGTCCTGATTTCGTTCCAGAAATAAAAGCCCCTTTCTCGGATAAGAACCAGTGCACGATTTCGATCGCTTGGCGGTATTCGGCCCTCGCTTTTGGCCGGAAGTTATGGATTCGTGGCCTGTTGGCCGAGTGTCCCAATGAGTGCGTGACCCTCGAAGCACCAAGTGACATAAAGGCCCTGGCTGCCGGCGATACCCATTGCCTGGTATTACTGCACAACGGTCAACTGTACAGAGTAAAGCCTAACTTGAAGGCGGAACTATTGCCAGTCAGACTGGAGGCTCCGCCCCGATCCAATTCCGGAACAAAGCGCTCTATCTTTGGGATACCCAAGGTGCCTGAGTTATCTATCGAGCACATTGCCTGCGGATCGCATATAAACGTAGCTGTTAGCTCGGAAAATGCCGTGTACAGTATTCCCAGTTGCCTGCATCAGTTTCCCGGACGACAGTTTCGGGTGAAGCAGCTGGAATGTGGCCACGAGCATGCCGTGCTCCTCAATGGCAACGGTGACGTGTTCACCTGGGGAAATGGACTGTGAGTATCCAAAATGAATCTACCCGCTTGTTGCTAGAACACTTTTTGCCGAGGGTTCGCTAATTTCTGCCGGAAGTTTGCCAAGAAAATAGTGGGAACCAAACATCTGGAAACGAGGGAACCTTTTATTTATTTATAAAATAGTTTTGAATTTAATCATGAGTCACTTTGGTCGAGTAAGAGTATTCAAAACTGGCAACTATCATATGCCGCTGATTTATCATACTTTTTAATACTCTTTTTCTAAATATTTTTTTACATATTCATGCCAAAATTAACAGCCGCGGACAGCTGGGTCAGGCCGTTTTGAAAGTGGAGGAGGCGCCACTCTTGGTGGAGGCATTGGCGGGGATCAAGGTAAATATTTGCAGTGTTTCCACTTATCTTCTGTCTGTCATAATCAGAAGGGAACGTGTCTTTCAGATAACTCGCATTGCTGCCGGCGGTTGGCACAGTGCGGCCATATCCGCCTTCGGAGACCTCTACACCTGGGGCCTCAATTGCAGCGGCCAGCTGGGAGTGCGTGTGATGAAGCCGGGTGGCTTGCTCAAAGAGCCCACTGTCTATCCGCTGCCCCAGCTGCACGACCTGCCCGAGTATTGTTGCTCCACAAAGTCCGATCTTGCCGACGATGACTGTGCTCCGTTGGGGGTGTTTGCCGGCTCTCGTCACACTCTGTTGATCCGCCGGTGCGGGGGGCTATGGGCCACTGGCTGGTGCAGGTACAGCCAGTTGGGCAAGCAGCTCCACCTTCAGCATAAGAACCTGTCTTACTTGGATGTATTCCAGCCGCTGGATGGAATTACTCTGGACACTACCTCTGATCGTGTGCTTTGCGGTCCTTGGTCAACGGTGATATTTTGTGGGAAGAAGTCAGGAGATTGATTTATACTACATTTTAATATATAATCAACTCTGATTTATAAAAAAAGAAAGATAAAATATTCAGAGTAAAAACAAAGACCTACAAAAATTTAAAGAATTATAGAAAATTGCCTTTCACATTGTTAAGACCAAATTTTTAGCTGTGTTTGTAGATTTCATGACAAGAAACGGTCTTGAAATGGGTTAAACAAGTGTTAAATTATATTTTATATAATATTTTATATTTAATGTAATTTAATTAAATATATTTAAAGCATATTATATTTTATTTTTTGAATTAACATAACTTTTTTGTAATACAAATAAAATTAAAGCTTTAGAAAAACACAGCAGAGACACACACCATTTTACTCGCTTTTTGTAAAGTAAATGTATCTGAAGAGTAAATGTATCTGTAAAATGTATCTGGTAAAAACCGAAGTATATTTATGTAAATTAACATGTAGAAAATTGAAAAATAAACTTCTATTGTAAACAATAATAATTTTAAACATTTTATTATTATTGTTTATTTATTATTATGGATAACTTTATTATTTAGAAAAAGAGGGCATAAAATATCTCGGTTTTTTAATGCCAGCTCCTTTACTTGTCAATCTGTAAAAACTAAACTCTCAAATAAAAAAAAGACGGCTTCTGAATACTTATCAATCGAATTCGCTTTAGTTTTACTAAATTGCGTGAAAAAATTAAAGGAAATTAATTTTGGGGGGCTGAAGCAACGATTTGATGGAGTAAGTTGGCTGACGATGTTTTCTGTGGCCACCAAGTCAGCGTTTCCCTTTCCCGTCCGCAGACCCAGCCTATTTTTTGTTCTGTTCTGGCGCCTGGCCGTAGATGTCCTATATCCTTACAGCTACATGGATCGCTCCCTGGAGGACGCTCTGGCCAACGAGCACCTACTGTGGACCCCGAACTCTCGCTTTATCCGACAGCTGATGTCTGTGGCGCGGGATGCCTTTCAAACCATTCTAATGATGGTCATGATGATGGAAATGTTTCAGGGTTTGGACGCGGCCTTGGATTTGAATATTCCGGCAGCGGTCAATAGACCAAGACCACGACGACTCTAGGCAGAAATCGCTGAAGATCAAGGGACTTGTCCGATTTTACCACCAACTTAAACAATTTCGTCTTGGGGTAGGACCACCATCGTTCACTTAGTCGCTGTCGTCGTCGTCATTGCTGCCCATTTAATCAGTGAATTTTATTTATAAAAATGTTATTAAACAATATTTGCCTTAGCAAAAGTCAGACGCTTGCCCAGGGCAATCAACTTTTCAGCACTTGAGCCGCCCGATGACGAACTGCTGAAGTGACTGACTGGCAAACTGACTGATTGACTGACCGACTGATTTTCTTTGTTTTAAGCTTTAAGTCAACTCTTGATTATTTTGATTTCGTGGAAGTGCGAACCAATCGAAGGTTTCGATAGGCATTTTCATGCGTATTTATTGGTTTGTGGGTTATTGATTACATAGCTTCGACTGGGAAATGATTTTTCTTTTGAAATTTTCTTGAAATATTTTTAGGTTTGGATTTTTTTCTGAGTAGATTAAAATATGATGATTTATTTTGCGGGATTTATAAAAAGATTTAAAGGGTAGCAACATCGGGCAGGAAGTTCGAACCAATCGAAGGTTTCGATAGGCATTTTCATGCGTATTTATAGGTACATATATGGGTTATATTGATTACATTCCATAGCTTCGACTGGGAAATGGATTTTCTTTTGAATTTTTTAAAGTATTTTTAGGTTTGGGTTTTTTCCTGAGCAGATTAAAATATGGAGAAAAGATGATGTATACTGTAGGTCTTCTCAAAGGGTAAAGGATATTTAAAAGATCACAATAGTGTGTTCCCTGTCATATGGATAGATTTGTTATTGTTTCCTGGAAACTTATAATTTCAAAAGATCTTTCTTAGTATAAGTATGTCTTCAAATTTAATTTTTTAAGACACCTAAGCCACATATAAATATATATTTAACCTTATCCTTACAGAAATTGATTCACTGAAAATATTTTTAAAATAAATTGAAATAATTTAAAACTTGCTCTTAATTTGTAGAGCCTCCAATCGTCGTCATTCCTGCATTCATGATCTTATAACTGAAGCGAGTTCAACGCTTCTATGCTATTTGCCAAATGGCATAGTAAAAAACAAATGTTTATCTTATAATGCACTGGGTGGCAGTTCAGCACAGGCATGGTGCGTAAATAGGCTTTACTTTTGGGATTTACTTTTTCATTTTATCACCGTTTTTCGTTCATTTTCCTTTTTTTTTTGTTAGCAAACTTTGTTATCAAAAAAACCGCGAAGGAGAGCAATGAAAGAGGAAGGCTTGTCACTTTTAGGTCGCAAAACTATTTGCTGCTAGAAATTGCCACCGCACGGTGACTAACAGAGAGAGATAGAGATATATATATAGAGAGAGAGGGGAAGATTGCCCAGACAGAGAAAGAGATAGATCGCCTGAGGAGTTCAAGCGCCTCGCTCAAGGCAATCGTGGTCTGCCGCTTATCAGGGCGGCCAATGCAGCAGCAACTGGGAGAAACCCCTTGAAGAATCATACAGAAAATATATTTTAGAATGTTATTTTTAATTTTTATTTTAAGAAAATCTTAAAAATTTCTTAGCTTCTCGAAAAATATTTAACAAAATATTGGTTATTTTCACATAATCTCTTTTACCTCTATAATCCATTTTTATCCCTTTATAACAGGATTTTGAAATTTTCAGTTATTTTTCTCTCTGCTTCAAGTAAGAAATGTGCTAATTGTGAAGCCCTCTTTTCGAGAGGGCTTTTCGTTACTCGAAAATTGTAATTCATGCGTGCCAGTAGACGCCAAAGTTTCAACAGAACTCAGTCAATCATAACCAAAAAAAAAAGAAGGCCTAAGAACCAGAAGTAAACTCCTCTGCTACTTCAGGGCCAGGCCAGGGAGTTGTCTTGAGTTTTTGGGGAGGAGTATGTACGAGTTTGTTTGCCCTCTGTCCGAAGGGGGAGATCTGCGATCCCTCGCAAGTGCGTGCCATGCCGCATGCAACGATGAGCAGTGGCCCACCAGTAGCCGATACGGATCCCAGATCCAAGTCCAGAAGCCAAGACATCAACACACACGTCGCCACCAAAAGGTACAGGGAAGGTTTGGAATATAAGATTTTAAGGAAACTTTAAATTAAATAATATTTATAAAGCTTTTAGGATGTGTGAAATATTTAGAAGTTATTAATTAGAAAAGTTTTATTTATTATAAAAATTTAAACTTTATAAAAGGTGAATCTGCTTGATGAATATGTCTCAATTGTCGAACAATCACTGTACTTGTACCTCATCATTTTTTGTTATTTGTTTGCAAAGGCCTCACTGCCTTCCCATACCCTTCCCTGACCTACCTTGGCGCTTAGCCTGGCCAACACGTGTTTATGCCCAAAGTCAGTGTGTGTGCCAACAGCCTATTTGCTTTTGGGCGGACATTGAACCGCAGGAATACTCAGAGTACTTAAAACTCAGTACTCAGTAGGCAGAGTCACCCTAAAACCCAACTAATCATCACTTTGTAGCCGCGTTAATAACTCCACCTTGGATTCGTTGCCAACTCCCATTGGATTCGCCCATTTAAGTGAAAGAGGAAATATGCGAGGATGACGGACTGTGTGTGTGTGTGTGTGGAAAGAGGGTCTGGTGTGTGTTCCCAAAACGTTTTGGCATCCCAAATGCATGTCGGCGGGACTCCTCCCCTATCACTCAAAGTGCCATAAAAATTATGCATGAATGTATTTGCTTCATTTCTACAGTCTTTTTTTCATATTTTTTTTTGTCGTGACGCCACCCCCAAATATAAAAAGTGCCAAACCCAAAAAAAAAAAAAGGGAAAAAGAGAAGCAAAAAAAGCAAAACCAACTGAAAGTACGAAAATGAAACGAATGCAGGCAGCGTCGCATTTTTACGGCTCCATTCATGTGACGACGGAAGTGTCAAGTGGCTGTTGGCAACTCGTCGTCGACAAGGAAGTGCCCCTGTGCACCCACCGAAAGCAGCCCCCAAAACGCCACCCGAATCCACCCACTTTTCCTGGGCGTCCTTTTCGTCAACGTCGAAAATGCCGTTATTGTTGCCAGTTGTCTACATGCTCTATGCGCTGCTCCCATGTACATCACATTGCATCCCATCAGATTCCCATCCTGACCTCCGACGCGACGCTATACGCTGCACGGAGGCTACACTGAGAACATCAAATGTTTTAAGTCGGGAAATTTATAAAAAAATAATAATCAAATTGGAAGCTATTCATGACAATGAAGAATTATAAAGATATTTTAAAAATCAATGTATTTACAATAGTTTCAGAAGGGAGATCTCTTCCCCACAACTAAATAACAAAAGTTTATGGCTAGAACCCATTGGGAATTTTAGTGCAAAGCAAGAGGTAAGTACATTTCTTGATGTTGTAAAGGTCCCTTGTGTGCTTTGGATATTATAAAATATAATAATTCCCATAACTAACATAACATAACTAAGCTAACATATATCTTAAAATCCAAAAGAATTCACACTATTTTTTTTAACTTTAAATATTTACATTTAAAAAGTTTAAAGCACTTTTAATCCATATTTAGGAAAATTGTTTGTTCATTGATTTCAGGGAAGTATTTATTATCTTATTTAGTTTATTATATTTCAGTGTTGTTTTTGTACAATTTATATATGTACGTTAGGGAAACTATTTCTCTAAGTGTACGTTTTCCCCAAGAAAAATTCTCGCTCTCTCTTTCACACCCTCTATCCCCCATTTCTCTTTCTCTGCCGTCGTCTGTCTTTGAGTGTGCAAACTTTTTAGCGTTTGCATGTGTGTATTTTTGTGCTCCGTTTTTCACCATTTTTTTTTTGCACATTTTCCCTCCCGTACCTACATTTTTTTTCGTGTGTACTTTGCTTCATTTTTCTATGCCCTTCATTTAGCCGGCTTTGTTCTTTTTGGGGTACAGTTGTGCTCGTAGGGTTAAGTAGCCTATGTCTCAAACGAGAAAGTTGCAGCAGGAGAAGAATAAGAACGTTGAGGAAATGGGACTGGAAAAGGGTTTGGTTTGAGATGTTTGTCTAGGATTTGGGAACTGAACTTGGGGAAAAGTTGCCTCCTTCAGATGTTTTAAAAAAATAATATTGTGTAAAAAAAATTGTATAATAAAAAGTATGACAAATAGGTTTGATACTGAGACTTTTTCTTCTGAATTTCTTTCTTTAGTTATTAAACTTTACAAACTAAAGCTTTTAAGTTTATTTATTTTATTAATAACTTTATATTTACCAGAAAAATTTGTTCACAAAAAATTAGTCAGAAAACTTATCACCGTTTTCGTTGTAATATTAAGTAAATATTAATAAAAAAAAGAAAATCCTTAAGTTATCAAGTTACGTTACAAAAAAAACCAACCAGCTTTAGTAGAAAACTTTCCAGGAAGTCACCGCAATTAATGGCATTTAACTATCAACCCTAGAATTAAACTTTATGTCAGACTCCATGTTTTGGCACCTACTCTACTCTATTCCACTTTACTCCTGCTTAAAATTCCATGACAGCTGTCTAATTTGTCGCTGCAATTTGCGTTGACAAGTTGATTGTGCCACCACCAGCAGGAGCAGCAGCAGCAGTGGCCAACTCTAATTGCAGTTAGCCACTTACATAACCAGCAATGATAGACCCGATTACATGATTACTTCGGGACACCCAGAGTCTAGAGTCCATGGGAGCCAGAGCCAGGCTTTCCCTTTCGATGGCCGTTTTCTGGCCTAGCGCATCTGGCCCACAGCCTCATCCTCATCTCCATTTGTCCGGCCCGTCTGCCGTTCTAATGAAATTCTGTTGCCACTTTGCGACCTTCGCCTGGGTCTGCCTCCATGCCGGCATGTTTTTGGTCAAACAGACGCCCAAAACGGCGACCATTCGTGGCCATGACAACGACTATGTCTGCCTTGGCCTGCTCTGCCTGTTGGCTGATATTTTTTGTTGTTATTTTTGGCATCAGCATCGGTATGGAGACCAAAGCCAAATGAAACCAAACGAAACGTGCCGCCTGCCAGACTGCAGTTCCCGGCTTTGGCCGCGTGCCACCAGCTGCCTGTTGCCTGCCGGCTGATACACTGAAAATATTTCCATAAAATGTACTCAAAAGACTACTAACTGAATGGTTATAAATGAGAGACGGATTTGTCTCTGTGCAGGCATATCTGTGGCATTGGGGCGATGCCGGAGTTGGGCTCGGAATCGGATTTGCCTGGCATTGCATCCTCTGGCGGCTGTAGTGTGGAGTGGAGAGTGGTAAATGGTAAATGGTGGTGCTGTGGTGGCATTGACATTGGCGGCGAAAGTGTGGCAATGGCTCACTTCTGGCCTTCTGGCTCTGTTGCTGTTGTATTTTTGGCCACAAAAGTGCACACACTGCGTATACGTAATGCGAGTGCTCAATATATACGCGCAAGCTTAAATCCCATGATTTTTCCGCTGAAGAAACATGAATGGGGAATTACGAGCAACTAGGATTCTCCTCTAAGTGGGTGAAACTTGGAAGAGTGTTCTACTTGAAGTTGGTGGACTGAATACCTCCTTAGAACTTGGCTTGCATCCACTCTAACTTTTCATCCGGCAGCTTGAAGTTGTCAATAAGACTTCATCTTCTTCATCTTCTCGGTTCGTTCTTCCAGACAAAATCTATTTCCATTTTTAATCTCACTCTCCGCACACAATTTTTTCCGTTGTCTGGCCAAAAAAACCGATGGACCACATGGCTGTTTTTTCCTCTTCTTTTTTTCCTCTATTTTTCCGTCTGTCTTTCGGCTTGCTTACCCCCAAAAGCATACTCACACACGAACACGAAACCAAATTCGATTTACATGCCTCGATACTTTGGGATTCTCCATCTAGTAACTTCTTCGCCGTACAGTCTGTGGGTATTTTTTTGTGCCCTCTCTTATTTTTTTTTTCGCTTTCCGCTTTCTGCTCGTTTGCATATTAAAATTTCATATATGAATTTCTGCTTTATTAATATATCTTGCAGTTATTTTCGTTGGTTGGCTACGGGTTAGTTGGGTTCCTGCTCCATTTGCCCCATCAAACTGCAAGCTGAAATTAAATTTCATTTGTGTCTTCACAGCTTAGCGAAGAGATGATGCACTGGGAGAAATGGTGAGTAAATAGGGAAATTTAAAAACAAATTAAAAAAGGAAATAGCTAAGTAATCTTTGATATTTGAGGTGTCTTTAACTGGACTTCATTTTATTTTATTTAAATTTAAATTTAATTTTTCTTTGTGTTTTTTTTTTTTTGTACAGCTAAAGAACAGAGCATTGCGGTTCTTGGCCTGGGTTCTGCATCTGCATTCGGTTTTGGACGTGTGAGTGTGGCTGTGGCTCTGGATCAGGGGTTTAGCCAGCGCGATTTATTGAATTATTTCGCCAGCAGCTGGTAAATTCGATTTGCTTGCTGGCTGCTCCGTATCACTAGCATATGTATCCGTATTTCTGTATCTTCTACTTGGTATCCGTATCTGTATCTGCATCCCAGCTATCTGCGTATTCCCATCAGCATGCGGAGTTCAACTAATTTGTTTTTACTTCATTGCATCGATGACGACGATGCCGACGCGTCATTGAAAATTAGACAAATTGGAAGAGAGTCGAAAAGGCACAAAAAATATATAGAGATTATGTGAGTGAGAAAAGCAGCCATTCCATAAACATAAATGTCTCCATGTCTGTGTATCTGCGGAGTGTGAAGAAGTCGGCGAAGCTAACCCATACGGCTGAACAATCAATTTGCACACACCAATACTGCGATGGCATATCATTTAAGTAGCAAACATCGCGCCCCCAAATGTGAGAGTAGTAGGAGTATGCAATATACTTGAAAGGGGTAATTTTTTACTGTATAAAATATATTGTTTACATTTAAATTAAAAAAAAAAAAAAAAAAAATTGTTTATTTTAGCAATCTTTTGTTTATATTAAAAATATTTTATTTATTGTATCTGAAAATATATAATTTTTGTATTTGTTAATTGACTGAGATTTTCTATCTATCTATCTATCTTTCTGCTTATTTAAGGTCTAGTTAAATTTACATAAATCAAAAAGGTGGTGTTATACAAGCATTGCTTCTAAAATTTTATATATCTTATATAACATAAATAAATTACATAAATATAAATAAAATATTACTAAATTGAGTAACCCTATTGAAAAGACACATTCTATCTCCCTTTTCGATGTTTTGTTTTTTGGTTTCTGTTGTTTTTTCGCTGCTTATACTACATGTTTTTTTTTCACTTCGACGCGTCACCCGATTCGCAGTGCGTGAGGGTGTGCGAGTGTGTATATTTTCGAGTGTGTGTGCGTGTGTCTATGGGAAGTTTATTCAACCAAAGGTTCGGTTCATTGAACTTGGCCAAATGGAATGGCGAATATTCGGTTGTCGTAGGTTAGGTCGCTGGCCCATTGTGCATTCACGAAATGAAGTTGCGGCGAGTTAAGTCCACTCCTGCTCTCTCTTTCTACGCGCAACTTCTTTCTCTTTCCTGCCCCTTAGGAAAATGCATTTATGAGAACGCATAAAAGACGAACCAACTGAATGGCGGGCTGGCTGGTTGACAAACTGACTGACGACAGACTGACGAAAACTGTGACGAAAAAGTGCAGCGGAAAATGCATTCACACTCACACTCGCACACTCGCACACTTGTACACACAATTGCACATATCAAAAGCACATAAAAAGCAATAAGTGAGCACTTTATGGCATTGAGGAAACGACGTTTGGGCAGCCTTTGCCATGTGTCGCATGTTGGGGTTAAGCATGGAGGAGGAGTAGGGTTAATGGCGGGCCTTTTGGATAGGGCATAAAATAAACACGATCACAAAACAAATAAAAATAAAACAACAATCAGCCGCTCAGTTCTGATATTTGCTAAAAGATATCGATAAACGAGCAATGAACCTATAATACTATATATATTGGTTTCTTAGTTCTATAGACATAGCGAATCTTGATCGGTTTATCAAAGGGGGGATTTTTAAGGTTTTTTTTAATGGAATTTTCCTTGCAAAATATGTCTTATTGTAAGCTTAAAAATATATTAAATTTAATTTAAGGAATATTTCCAAATTATTTGATCATGAATCATATTTTACAGGGTTTCTTCTTTTAAAAAGCAAAAGATCACAAAATCAAAAATTACTACATATTTCTTTTTGATTTTAACCTTTTTTTTGAACCCTTCCAAGACTCCTTTTAGCCAGTTTTTGTTGCCAAATAAGCGCTTTGTCTCTATGTTCTATGAAATTTAACGCCTTGATGGCTTCTGCTGCTCTGTGATTCCTATTCCGCTGCCTTTCAATTGTCACCCAAGGAAGATCCGCCAGTCAACGTCAACTTACCACAAAATCTCCGGCCAAATAGACGAGGGGAGTTTCAGAAGGGGGCCTAGTTCGGTGGCGTCTTGAGCCAAATCAGAGTAAGAGTCACATGGTTAAAGTGAGAAGAAGACCTGGTAGATGGAGGAGGCCCAAAGCTACCATAGACGAAATATGAGGCGCAACCGAAATGGCAAAACGAAGCCGGAGTCTCGGAACCAGTAGACCAATCTTCTGCCCTCGCTCCCTACTTCCCTACACGCCCATTTTGCATATGGGTAATTTGAGAACATTTGCGCTTTAACTGCATGTGAAAAAAAATAAAACAAAACAAAAAAAAAGGTATAAAAAAATAAAATAAAAGAAAAGAAAGAAGAAAAAACAAGAGGATCCAGCTAAGAAAAATATGTGCGCATATGTCGTCTGCTTTGGTCTGGCTTAGAGTAGAAAATGGCTTTAAGGGAAGCTAAGATTTGGGTTACTATTTTCAAAGTAAAATATTTATTATTATTTAATTAATTATATAAAAAAGAAAGTCTTTAAAAGGTTTAATTTTTCAAGAATTTTCGAGTCTTAAAAACCCTGTTTAATTCGTTTTAAAGAACTCCTACTGTATAGACATATCTCAACGGCCATGTCCATGGTGTAGTGCTTTCAAAGGCCTAAACCGATGTCGCCTTGTTGCTGGTAGTTGTTGGTAGTTGGCTTGTTGTTGCCGTTGACTTTGAGGGCTTCATCATCTGCTTTCGGCTGGTTACTTGGCTCCGTCGACGAAAACTGACAGCGACCATGGTGGAGTCGAGTAGATCCAAGTGGCAAGGCACTAGTACGGTGTGGCATGGTGTGGCTCAGTGTGGCATGGTCTGTGTGGAGTAGTGGCTTAGGCTTAGGTTTTTGGAGTAGGCGCTTCCAAGGGTAGGAGACACCAACAACAACTATTATAGCAACAACGTCAACTGGCGGCGCATTTCAAGTTGACTTTATTTTCAGCGTCTACACGGCCGTTGTCCGTCTTTTAGTTTTTCTTCTTTTAATTTTTTTTGTAGTTGCAGTCTTTCGGTTCCTCTTGGTTTGCCGTTTCACTTGGCACTCTTTTTATTTGCATTTCTTTTCAAGTTTTTTGTTTTTTCTAGGGTCCGAAACTTGATGAATTGGGAATTAATGCCTTTTGACATGGGTTTTTGCAATGCAAAAACATATAAAAAAATACAAAATAGTTGGTATCTTCGATGGCATCTTGTAGAGTTTTACAGTAGATTTAGTTGGACTTATGAGAGGGGTTTTAGAAATTTAATTAATTGGTAGAAAAACAAGAAAGGAAGGTAAGTTTGATAAGCCAAAGTTTGTATGCCCTTGTAGGTTGCCAAGGGATAAGGGGACCCTTCTACAAACGATCTTAAGTTAAACAAAAATCGGATTAAAATTATAATACATTGCAAGATTATAAAAACCTGTTAAAAATTCCTATAAGTATTATATTTATTTAATTTATAAATTTTGTATCAACAAATTCTTTTCTAATTCTTCAAAGCATATAAATTGTATTTGTTTTTTAAATGCGGTTTCTAATTGTCATTCGGTGACATACTCTCAGACGCCATATTATCCACTTATAAACCCCTCTTCCATATATGTATATTCACTCCCCTTCTTGGAGATCCTTTTTGCTGCTGTCGCTGGCATTTCGGGTATTTGATATCTTTTGTGGTTGGGCCACTCAATGAAATGGTTTTTCAACTGCCTTTGCCACTCTCACTGCAGCAACAACTGACTCTTAGCTCACACTCCATCTTTCGGCAAAACACACACACATATAGAGACATTTATTTACACATTGGCTAAGCCTCTGACTTTTACGCTGCCTTAACCCTATGCTTCCCTTAACCCTCACCTCACCCTTACCCTCATGGGGGATTCCCCCAATTCCCTTCGTTGGCCAAAGTTCATTGCACTTTTTGCGCAGAATTTGTTGCCTAACCAGCCGAAGAACAAACGCACAGACGGACAATGTGTGTTGCCTTTTTGTAGTTGTTGTTGTTGCTGCTGTTGCTATTGTTTTTGTATTTTTGTTGCTGTTTTTTGTGTTGTTTTTGTTGTTGCTGCTCTCCTACTCATTGGCTTTTTAGTTTCCCTGGATGTGTGTGTCTGTGTGTGCGAGTGTTTTTTTCGTGTTTGGCGTTAACATTGGCAGCAGGTGTTTGACATTGCGTCAAAGGTATTGCCGCTGTTGTTGTTTTTATGCACTGACAAAAATTAAATATCTATTTTTTAAATACTTTGTATTTAGTATTTTTTAATATTTTACTGATCAGAACTAATTTACAATTATATATCATATAATATTAACTTTGTGTGGAAAAATGTATATTTCAAATTTGTCTATTTTTCAAATATAAAATAAATAGATGCTTAATATATCTAATAAGATTATTAATTAATAATTTTATATATTTGTTCAGGTTTATATTTAATGTTAATTATTAATTTTTATTGATATTTTTTTAGAACTAGTTGGGAATTATAAATTTCTTTTGTAAAATAATAATAATTTAATTTAAAAAAAAATTAACTTTAACCATTTATATTTTGTCTTCTTAAATATGAAGTAAATTGATGAAAAATTATTTTAAAAATTTCTTAATATCTAATTTGTTGTGTCTTTTTTCTCCGCGTGCGGTGGTTGTTGCGGCTGCTGTTGCTGCATTTGCTGCTGCGACTTCTGCTGCCGCCGACTGGTTGCCTTAGCCTACCTCAATGCCTCGATGCCTCGAAGCCTGGCTGACAGCCTGCCACAGGAAGCCATACAGTATTTCGCCCTGCTGGAGTGTGTGTGTGTGTGCTGGCCAAGTTGTTTTCATTGTTAACAAGCTCTCGGTTGTTGTAGGTCGCAAAATGTGAGCCAAGCAAAGGAAGAGGGACGAGGGGAGAACGCACCATTCCAGCTTATGCGAAATTAACTTTCGGCGTGTAAATGGCCTGCACAATTAGAGCTTGAATTGTTTTTGTTTCTGTTTTTATTTTTTTTTTCGAGCTAGGCAAGAGAGCTAATTATGCAGAATTGTGTAGGGTCCAGGATTATCCAGATGGTCTTCTATCTTTAAAGCTGCACCTGTCGTAGGAAACTAGGAAATTAACTAGTTTGTTTTAAATTTCAAAGGAAACCGAAATATATGAAGGTTAAAATACATAACAGCTAGAAAATGCGAAGTTTAATTTAAAGAAACTTTGGGTTTCCGGTAAGTAAATGTTAAAAATTAGTTTAAGGGTAAAGCTAATATTTACAACCATTATTTATGCTTGAATAACCTTTTTTCAGAAGGGATGTAAATATTTTACATAAAATTCTAGCTAATACAATAAAAATAGTCCTTAGGGTGCTTTTTAACTATTTTTTTATAATCAATATTATTCACTAAACTCGAAAAAGGTAATTTTAAATAGATAATACAAGCTGGCAAATGCATTGAAAAACATAAACAAAACCTTTTTGCATTAATAAAACCCAATTTATATTTTTTTCAAACATCATGTACAAAAACTGGAAAAGGAAATCGCTCTCATTAAGGGGTCAAGTCGACCGATTTAATTATGATTTTTAATAATAAACTCATTTGATGGTCTAAAAATCCTTTGATATTGATTTCAATAGATAAAGTACCCTACAAATGCCAACAGCCTGCGAAATAGGCCTCATACCTCCTCCTTCAGATACCAAACTAATTGAGGTCCTTCAAAAAGGCACATTTTGCCCACAAATACGCGCTCGAATAAGTTTTCACAACTAACCGACCAATCCGGCCGAATGGAAAACTAAATCAAATAGGACTCGAGCTGAAAGTCAGGCGGAAAGTACTCGATGCCAGTGCCAGAGTGCTCGATATGCCGATGAATATATATTCTAAAATAAATATCTGTTCCTAGTCCCGGCCCCCTTTTGCCAATTGATGGCTAATTTGATGCCCATTTGCAATGGGTTTTCCCCATTTTTCCCACATTTTTTTCTTCTATCCTTTTCGAAAGCTTCTCTTTTTTGCCATTGGCCAACAGCTGCAATTGAAAGCAAATATTGCGTATACGCCCCCGGTACGCCGGCACTTACGCATGATGTTCTGTTTGGCCATTTCTTTTTTTTTTTAACCCCACACTGCCCTCTCTGTTTGCTGCTTCTGGTGTTTTTGTAATTTTTCTAAGCAGCAGGCAGCAGCAGAGAGGGTTAAGGTTTGGAGGGAAGTCTGCATGCATAATGCATGTGTAAACGCATAAAAGGATATTGATCTGCCCCCGGCCAACAAAGCGACCGCTATGCATCAGTCGGAGGGGGGTTTTCGGTGTATGAGGGGGGAAAATACCATCAGCCGCAGAAAACTTTTTTATTTTTCACAGTGAGAAGGAGTTGGCCAAGACAGCAGCGGCAAGAGTGCTGCAGGCCTCGAAAATTGCGTTCGCATTTCTGTATAATTTTTACCCTTTCAATTTATATAAGGATGTAAGCAGAGGGAAAAATGGGAGATTAAAGGTTATTAATTTGAAAAATAATAAATATTATTATTATAATTTTGGATTATGTATTTTAAGTATTCAAGCTTGGAAATAAGAGGTAAGAAATGGTTGAGGAAATTTTTAGATTTCAGTTTCAACATTTTAGAGGACTTTTAAGAATTTTAAGAAATTTATATTTTAAAATAATAATTCTTTAGAAACCGAGTAAGCATTGCGGGCTTTTTCTAAGTTTTTTTTTACCTAAATTATATTTTTAAACTAAAATGGAAACCTTTAAAATACGTGTATCATTCTACAATATATTAAATCATATTTTTAATTAAATTGCACCTAAAATCATAAATTTTAACATAGATTTTAGCTTTTGAGGAGTTTAGTTTTTCTCAGTGTACACCCGTATATAATGTGCATAGCCTTTTTGTACATACTTTGGCCATTATATGCAATTCTGCGGCGCAACTTACGCACTTTTCGTTGTGCGTTTTTGTTTTTGTGCTCGCATGCGTCACACGTCCTGCGTGAGGACACCCCAACCCCAACCTCAACGCCAATCCCAATCCCAACCCCCTCTCCCAAGTGCGTGAGTTTGTGCTGCTTATGCAATATTTATAATTATAATCATATTTTCCATTCCCATTGCCATACAATGCATATAACTCTAGCGACTCATTCTGCCGCACTGCTGCACCGCGCTCTCAGCCTTAAATTGCATTTAAAAGATTCTCCATTCCCCATTTTCCCACTTTCCCCCCTGAGCCGCTCCAAAGTTTTCCATATTTTTTTTTTTTTTAGTCACTCCTGCTGGGATCGCCTTGGGGCACTTCCTGCCGGCCGAAAAGTAAAATTCATTTCCCTGGCCAAGGCACAAAGCCTTGTCAACGAAAAATGTTTTCTGGGGGCCCCCAAAACAAACCGAAAAAATTACAGGAAAAAAGACAGAGAACTTTGCATTTATAATTAAGCAAAATAAAAAAATATAGAAACAAGGGTTAGAGGAATTGAATGGCTTGGCTGGGAGATCCCTGCGGCAGATGCAAAGATTTGCAGCGGAAGATAATTTAATCAAAGGCGAAGGGGTCAAAGCTGTTCACTTGGGTCACTTGCCCAAAATTAGTGGGAAATAAAAATAAAATTGTAAATATAAGATAAACACTTAATTTAATTTCATTTAAAATTTCTTTGAAGGCTGAAACTTTAGCCAACCAAAAAATCCTCTACACTCATTCTACAAAAGCTTTCTTAGCCCCCCGAAAAACGTTTTCAAATGCATTTATTCCTCTGTTTTTCTCTCTTTCTTGTTTTTAGTTTGAAATTTTAGCGTGTGACGAATTCTGGAATTATTTGTTTTGGCTTGTTAGCCGTAAATTTCAGCGCTTTTCGTGCTGGCCCTGCTTTTTGGGGCGCCGCATATTTTGACCAGAGTTAAGCCCGTTAAGGCCCGGACTAAGCTAAGCGGCTAAGCCGGAAAATGTACAAAGAACAATGTTAACCTTTTCTAGTCGTTTTAGCCACAACAACAACAACAACAACAAAATCCAAAACAGCCAACGACAAATTTATGATAATTTCGAACGAAAAAATGCCGCTGATGGTGCCGTCGTTTGGCGAGACCATAGAATGACATTAGTACATCGTCCATTATTGCCTCGAAACATGCTCTTTTGTTGTTTTGGTCGAAAACATTTTCATGGCCCGCAGGCGCCACGCCCCCTCCTTGTTCGCCTACTCCTATTTTTCTTTTTTTTTTTTTCCAAACCGCCCAACACCACCCATCAGAGTTGCCTTTTGCTGTCACGGCCTTTTGTTGGAAAGTTATGACCGCCGGCGAATTGTAAATTATATTTAATTAAGGCTGCATTTCGAATACAAACCGAGCCACAACTTCTTTTCATCCGTTGAAAAAAAAGAAGCAAAAACCGTCGGCAACAGTGACAGCCAAAAGGAAACATTCAATTGCATTTTTAATTAGGCGCTTGTCTCCGTCTTTTCCCCATAGCTTTATGCTGATTTATGCTGTCAATTGCATTTGGCTCTTTGGAATATTCATATGCCTCAACCGGGAGATATATATGGTGGGGCTATATATATTCTCGAACCTCCCTCCGATTTGTTAATGGCCAGGCTTTGCATGACATCCAGCCAGTTATCCGTTGACATGCGAGGCCTTTGAAAAAGTGTCACCATGTCCGGGGGGAACCACAAATTTTGTGTATGCATTTGGGTTAATATTTGTAATTAGGTTCAAGTGAAATTTTTTTTTTTTTAAGAGAAGCAACTAAATTCATTTTGTAAATGAAGTAAAACGGTTTAAAGTGACATTTTTCACGATATGAAACTAAAAGGTTTGCACTAAAATAATTTTGTTGACTCATTCTATGTACAAATATTTATTTATGGATCTTTTATTAATTTTTTGAATTTTTTTAAAGATTAAAAAATGATTTTCGGGATCCCATTTTGGTCCATCTCTTCCTGAAAAAACAAAATCCATAGCACACTGGAGACAACTTCTTGTTAGCCCCTGCTGCACATATTTTAAGCCAACTTTTTCAATTTATAAACGTGTGTGCAACAGGCAACAGCTGCTGCTCGTGGTCTGCTACTCCTATTGGCCAACTCCAAAGCCATGGATGACACTCGGCTGAAGGCAATCGACGTGGAGTTGTGTGTTTGTGCGGCAATAAATGAAACAAATCCAAAACCGCAAAGAACGCACCAAAAAAAGTGGTTCTCTATATATTTTTCTAAAATCAAAATGTCCAGTTTTTGCTCATCAACGCCGGGTTTACCTGTAGTTGTTCTTGTTGCCGTTGGTCTTTGGCCAAAGTTGTCGCCAGGTTGGGTTTTTTTTTTGTTGCAGCCAGTGGCAGCAGCAATGTCATTAACTTGGCCGAATGCGTCCGACTGCGGCGCTGACATGGCAACATGATGCGCGATTTGAGCTTTAATGTTCATTCAGTACTGACCACTTGATGCACTTGCAGAAATGTGGAAAAAAATAAAGCAAATACATGGATAAAAGGGGTTCAACTTTAGATAAGTTTAGAATAGAAAAATACGTTTAATTAAAACCGTTTAAGCAAGGATTAAGCACTGATAATGAAGTAATTTTTAAATTTAATTTTAAACTAAATTTGTAAATAATTTGTTTAAGTGTACCTTTGCTTCTAATTTTTCCCAAAGTACAAAAAAGTGCGTGTGCAATTATAAAGCCGCATTTCAAGCCACCGCCTGGGCAGGATCTCGGGACCAACCCATTTTCTGAACCTTGGCCAAGCCCATCATCCATCCTAACCACCGATCTGGGGCCCAGCCAGAGAGATGCAATGACTTTGATTTCGTGTCGCCAAATTGTTGAGTGGCCGCCGCAAAGGAAGAGGTTCATTAAAAAAGTATTTCAGCTTTCAGTGCGCTGATTTCGCCACACATTTTTTGATTGCCACTGAACCAGCCCACCGATGGACTGGCCCAACTGCCAGCTCCTTGACTGTGGTCAGTGGATCGATCGGAACGAGTTGTTGGGCTAAAAAAGCTGTTCCCCATCACCATCACCACCACCATCATCATCATCATCATCAGCAACAACATCGGAGCAGAGTGATTACCTTTTGGTTTTGCGAACTTGGGAGGAAATATTCCTCATGGCAAAAATATATATATGTGTGTGGATTCCGCGAGTGATTGACACTCAGGAAATGTCAGGGAATTTGATTGGCTTTTATGATCGGCCGCTTAAGGTATTAGACAAAAAGGAGAATTTGCATGTTTTTGCCGCTGTCTCTGGCAAATAATTAGAATTCATAGACATGTGTCCCTCACTCTCAAAACAAAACAAAAAATAAACGTAGATGGTCGGTGTTGCATTCGGCTTAAAGGTTCATTGACGCGTCCAAGTGTTCTGGCCAACAGAACAGGAATCAAAACGAAATGCGCCAAAAATAGCTAATATACAACACAAAAACCAGTTACCACAAAATGCAGGCAGCCAGTCAGCATGAAAGACAGACAGAGACAAAGACAACTAAAAAACAGAGACAGGAACAACAAGCCAGCAAATTTTCATAATTTTTGCATTTTTATAGAACATTCAAACACAAAAAGAAAATGAGTATCAAAAGAAAAGGTCTTAAGAATGTCATATAGGTGGTAGAAGGGGTTATTGTATACCCTGTAGTAATAGTTAGGGAGGGGATATAAAATATAACAGATTCTAAATTAAAATGAAATGAATAAGATGTTGAATTATGACTATCAGTGCTTGGTTTTCATATTAATTATTTGAAGAATCCCTTTATAGTTCTTTTTAACTTAAAAATTTGTATAGAGTACTCGTTAAAAATACTTTTTACAGAATTAAAATATAATGAGTAAACCTCATTTTGTATATTTTGTTTTAGGGTATGCCAGAAAATATTTTTTAAGGGCCTTGACCGTTCTCAAGGATATTGGTTTCTCTGATTCCTTTCAAAGATTTAGCTCCAGAGTGTTCATTTATATTTTTGTTTATGCATTTAAGCTGTTCTTATTATCTCTAACTCTCAAGTAAAACTATAGAAAGCCAAAGTTAATGGTTTATATTAGTCATCAAAGACCCTTATAGAGTTCCCATGGACTCGATTCAACATTCCAGCTCGATGAGTAAGTGTATTATATATTTTAGCAATATATTTTGCATGTGAATATATTTCAGCAACATCTAGTAGCTAATTTTATCTGAGATACATAACTAATTCCCTTAACCTTTTATTCATAAAGCCTGTATAAAATTCCTATTACAACCTGTGTGGTCTGGGCTAATTACCTGCCTGCATCGGATTAACATCGAAAGTGCCTTTGAAGGCTGGCCCACATTCCGCTCTCGATCCCGATCTCAAGCCCGATCCCTCCGATTCCCTCCCTGTGATTCCATTGATGCGATCATCTCATTCATTCATGCTGGCTGCCGGCAAATCCTTAGCCAGCTACCTCAGAGGCTGGAAGATGTTTGGTTCGGTGGATCGGGGTGGCTTCGGTGGCTTCGGTTGCTGAGTGGCTATATGGACTGCTGCCTGTGTTTTTGGGACACACCTTCTGCAACGCCACGCTAATCACAAGGAGCAGCAGCAGTTGCTGAAGCGCCGCCAGCAACAACAAAAATAAAAAGAACAACAACAGCGCGTGGATAAATCAAAATGCAGTTGCAAGACGTGAGCAGAGCCGCCTTCTATCCACGACTCGGCATCCATTGGCATCCTCCACAAGCTACACCGAGCTCCGACCTCCTCCTCCTCAATCCTCTGGGATTCTGTCTGCATAATCCATGGCCAAAGAAAGTGCCGCATATGGGAATTACACTGAGGAAATGTGTTGAGCTTCTTTGAATTTCTAGATAAAATTTTAAGATTTGTATATTAAATTTTCTTTCTTGTTAGACGGTGAAATATTCTTATTGGTTTTCTTTATTAAGTTCTTGATAAATTCATTTTTTAAATCACATTTTCTCGTACAGTTCTTTTTTTTTCGGTTAGTGTACGGCTTAGCGGCTCTTTGGCTCAATGGAAGCTCAGCTCGCCCGGCTGATCCTCATCCTCATTCTCATCTTCATGGCCAAGACAAATGCAGACGCTGGCTCTTTAGCCGTATCTTTCACTTTGATTGTGGCAGAGGCTGAAACTGGGACCATGGCTTAAACGGAGACTCTGGCTCGTGTGGGGCTCGTGTGGCTCTTTCGATGGGTGGCGGCTTGGTTCTCAGCGGCAGTCGTTAGCCTTGTCTTATTGCTCGTGTTGGCCAAACACTTGGCTACTGGTTGTTTACATATGTACGGCTACGGATATAACTCAATCAGGCAGGCAGGAGGATAGGAGCCAGGGCTAGGGGAGATACTTGGGTCAGATGACCTGCAACAAATTAGGCGGCAAGTTATGAACTCGACGGTGGCCATGGAATGGCATGCCTCTCTGGTGGACATGGAACGAGGACGAGCTGGTGGACTGGTGGCCATAGTTGGGGGCCAGTTCTAATGAAAACCTAATTACAAAATCAGCCAATACTCTCAAGAGCCGCACATAATTAAGGCGCACACTTGTCTTCCCGACGTCTCCAATTTCCACAGCCTTTTCCCCCTGCGAGGAAAAACGCATTTAAAAGCCACATTAATGACGCAAACTCGAAGGCAGCAGCAACCACTTTGGTAAAATAGGAAATTGCCGCGTTCGGCTGCTCTCCAGATTCTGGTCTATCTGTTTTCCTCTTTGTTTTTCCTCTTCTTATTTTTCTTATTTTTTTTTTAGCAGATAGCGACACAAAAACGGTTGCCTCTGCTGTGTTGCGAGCGTTTTCAGCGCATTTTTAGTTAATTTACCAGGAAAAACATTTGAAATTCTTAAAAAAGTCGCAACAAGAAGTTGGCTGCCCGCTTGGCGGCTGAAAAAAGTCACATCGCAACGTTGTCTACACAACGCCTATCTGGGTTACTCTTTCTGGGAGCAAAGAGCTTATTAGCTGGGATGTAAAATTTATGAAATATGTTTTATTAGGGTTTTATGTTGAGAGGAATTACAGCAGGCATGGTATTAGAATACCCAACAATGAATTTAGCTACGACTTCAGTCGCTCAGCAAATAACTGAAGAAGATCTTGTGTTTTTTTGGCACTTAATATTCACTTTTATCTATAAATAATATTTAAAAAAAATATAAAACAGTTTATGTTCAATATACATAATAAATAGCAAGTGTATCCCAGAGTTTACTTCCAAAAAAACCCCATCTCAACACACTAGTTTGTTTGGTTAGTTTGCTCTAAAGTTGCTGTTGTTCCTTCTGTTTTTCAGTTTGTCGCCACCGCCGTTGCTGCATAGACTAAAAATCGCATTCGATCATTTATGGGATTTTATTTGGCGCGTCAGTGAATGTTGCTAAGCAATTTATTTATGACATTTTTTGCTGGCCAGAGAGCTTGGGTTGGCTGCGACATCGATGTGGTTGTGGATGTGAATGGGTATGGATATGGGTTGGGGGATATAGCATACCGATCCCGATCCGACTGCCGCCGCCTCTACGGCGGATTCGTGCAGCAATTTCTGCAACGCAACGAAATAGTTGCAACAGAACGGGGCTGGGAGCAGAAGCCAAAGTCAAAGTCAAGTTGCAAGTTCCATATTCATCAGATGCGACACTCTTCATTCTTGGCGTTTTGCTCGATTCTCCACTTCGCTCCTCTCCTGGCCAGGCTTTGACTTTGGCCTTAAGTTGTCTTGTAGTTTTTCGTCTGCTGGTTTTTCTATCGAAAAGCAAACTGGATTTCGTCGTAAATGCTGGTGCTGTGGCAATTGTTGCTGCTGCAGTTGCTGTTGATTTTGCCATTGCATTTTAATTAAGTGCATTTTAATGAGGCATCATCATCTTCGATGCGACTTTTGTACATCATCAATTACACAAACGCATTTTAAATGGCCTGCCAGCGAGCTGGGAACTATGTACTACTACGTGTTGTGTCTGCTGTATTCATTTCATTTCAGATTCCCTCCAGTTTTATTATTCGCGCAATTATTAAGCCTATTTATTTTAGTCTCCACTGTTTGTGGCTTTGCGGTTAAACAAAGCTGACGGGCTCTGTGAAATTTATGCGAAAAAAATCAACTAAAACGGTTTGTTTTAATTCGATTTGAGTTTGCCCACGTCTGGATACCATGTCCTGTTTGCTAATGCAGGCAAATAAAGGGTCCTAGTTGGGTTTTACTAAACAGTTCGAGGTGGGAAAGTAAGGGGTGAGATATTGTATATTCTTTCATATATGATTTGTATTAATAAGTTTATTGAAAATAAGTTTTTAAAGTTTGTAAGATATTTTTAAATATTTTTTTATGACTTAAAATATAGTCAGTCTGTCCAAATATTGTATTAATATTTATTTTTATTTTTTTATTTATTTAAAATATAATCCCAGTTCTCCAGTTCCTTCACAGTCCATCAAACTCTATCTTTTACCTATGTCCTGTCTACCTATACACCTGCTCTCCCTTCTCATTAACCGCCCACCTAAGCCACCCCCGCCAACACCTCCCTCCCCTGCCAGCGGTTCAAAAACTTTTTCCATTTTTTCAAATTGCGTAATTTTCATTAGTTTGCTGCTTTTGCAGACAAATTAAGAGCCTCTGCCGCTGTCCTGCCCAGGACTCTCTGCACTGCACTTCACATCCTCCACCTCTGGCCTCCCTCTTTGCCGAGTGCATCCTAACCAAAGTGCGTATCTGCGAGATACGCATCCACATTTAGCTGCCTGCAGGACCAACCCGATGTGATGTGGTTTTTCAATTTCTCTCTTGGTTTTTTTTTTAGCCTTTTTGTACGCAAATAATTGTGAATTTTTCCCCTCTACCAAAGCGGGTTATTGTTTGGTTTGGTTGCGAATCCTCGTTTTTATTTATTTTCTTTTTTTTGCTATGGTTGAGTATACATATTTTTTATTTTTAATTAAAAGCGGAAGTAAAAGCTGGGGCGGCATGGCCAAAAGGGGGGTTCTATGGTTAGAATTGGTTCGGTTCGTTTGGGTTTGGTTAGGTTTGGCGACTTGTCAAGTATGCGTGAGCACTGGGGAAAAGAAATAGATGAATTTATGGGTATTTCTTCCTTTTGAATAAATATTATTTAAAGCCAAAAACAAACATATTTTCAATAATTTTTAAGCTCGAAAAATTCTATTAAGTTAAACTTATATTTATAGAAGAAAGTATAAGAAAATTTAATTCGAAATTTGCATTTTTTAAATAATATATCATATATCATAATTTATATTTTTATAAATTTATTATTTCTCACAGTGTTCCTGCCTTAGCTTGGCACTTTGGCCCGTTCATTTTGCAGTGTAGTGTTTTGCTAACAATGCGAATTTCAGGGCATTGTTGCAGCTCCCCCCCCCCCATACAGCAACCCCTCTCAGCATTCCCTCACAGCATCCCCTAACCTACGCACACAGGGAAACGCATCAAATCATCAGCGGCGATTTCAGACAGTCATCCGATGAAATGTCAAATGCGTTTCCCTCACACACACACACACACGGCCAAGTGGGCTAACGCAAACATATACTGTCTCCTGGCTACTGGTAATGCCAACTGCTAACTGGTAGCTGGTTACTGCTGCCACCGCTTAGAGCGGCACAAACTAAACCAAACTCAACAACAATAAAAACATGGCAACAATTCACCAGCTGAAGGGTTTTTCAAATAACGAAAAAAAATAGAAACGCTGGAAAAAGGGGGGGTATGGAGTAGGGCAGCGGAAAAAGGGAAAAGTCAGGCGAAAAAAAAAACGGAATCGAGAAAATTAAAACAAAACAAACAGAAAAACGCATCCTCGAACGAGAACTCATCCAGGGATGCAGAGAGAGAGAAATATGGGGCTAAAAATATAAATAATTAATAATAAAATTAGTTGATAAACAGGAAATTAGGAACAGTATTGTATAGATTTTAAATTAATGAAAAATGTGTAAGAACTTAGGTCCTTAAGTAAAACCTCCTCAAATTTTATAACATCCTTAGGATCTCTATTTGAAATTTTGCTTAATGTAAGGTATAAATAATATACTTTCTTTTTTTTTAAATATATTTTCCCTTAGTGTACTCCTGAATCCTGCATCATCCTTTGGCCGTTATGCCTGCTCTCTCCCTCTGTTCCATGTTCCACGCATGAGGAGATTTCGGTTTAGCTTTTGATTGACGAACTTGGCTCGTTGTTTGTGCCACCATCCTCTTGAATCCTTGTGCCCCATACTCTCAATCCTGCCATACGCTGCCGCTTTTCACTCAAACTCATCAACGTCAGCGACGCATTCAAATCGTTTTGATGGACTTCTCAGCCTTATCCCCTCATTCCATCATCACTGCCTACGCAGTGCATCCTGGCGCAAGAACAAAACAGCAACGAAAACAAAAAAATGAATCGAGAAATGGGTAAAAAAAAAACGTGGAATGAGTCTGGCACAATATTTGTATTTTACGCAATTTTTACTGACGACGACGACGACGACTGCCATCATGTCTGAGTGACTGAGCGAGGGAGTTGGCTCCATTTTCTGCCACAGTAGCAACTGCTGCCTGATTTGCAAACCGATTTGCTACATTGTTCATGTCAGTCAGCGCATTGTTGATTATCAGTATCAGTTGTCCTGGATATGGGTTTGGGGCATCCTCACCTCCCTCGGATATGTTTGCCCAGCTATTCATTGTGTTTTGGTTTTTTCACATTTTTTGCTGATTGAAAGTTTGTGCGACAATTGTTGCGGTTATAGGAAATGGTCCAGAGTCTAATTAAACAAAATGCAAGCCAGGCATAAATGTTGCAGAAATAGGGGTGTGGCTATTAACTCATTATTCAAGGATTTGCATAGAGGATTTTTTATTCATTTTCAATGTGCAATGTTCTATTATTCGTATTTTCCCAGGAGCCTTTCACATGCATTAGGAAATTAATTATAATTTTATATTCAATATTTCCATGTACTAATTATATTATATGCTTAAACTAAAAATCTTAAAATTCTTAATAAACCTTCATAATCTTCCCCTTAAAATTCCTGATAAATCTTTAAACACTTTCCACTGCAACACCTTTTCACACTTAATTTGCCCTTAAAATATGCCCAGTGGCAGGGAGAACAACAGCCTCCAGGATTCGTTGCAATTAAATTAGCCAGATGAAAGTTGGCCAGCTTGTGGCAGTGATGATGTTCTGTTCTGGGGGCATAAACTGTTGCCAAAAAGTTTTAAGCTGCGTTTGAGGCTGCTTGCTTTCGCACCCGAAACACAGAACTTTGACGAGGAAAGTTTTGAGTGGCGCTTGTCTTGTTTCATCTGCTCTCTGGGCCATAATCCGGTGACGTCAACTGTGGTTAGCCCCGGATTCCCCCTCGGATGTAAATGAGACCAATGAGACCGGTTAGGCAAAAGTTTTTGCATATTTTCCCATCAGATATTTCGGTCACTTTTGGGTGTAAACTACACAGTCAAACTTGTTGAATGTGTGGCTAAAGGACCATTTAGCTCGTTATTCGGCTTGTGTCCTGGTGGTCGGTTTTCGGGTTTACATGTCTCTTGTGTGTGTGTGGGCATTTGAATGGGATTTTGATAACTAAAAGCACACTTGTTTAGTGTCAATTTCATTTAATTAGGTTGGATATTACAACGAAAAGGGAAAGATACCACAGATTGTGGAATGTTACTTTGTGTTTGAATAAGTGCACACTAAATAGTACTTTAATCATTATAAAAACACTGATAACATAAGTTTAAAATACCGAAAACAATACATTTATTGGGCACTAAACACTACAGTAGAGTCTTGAATCCTAAAGTTTTATTTAGGGAATTTTCCACAGCTTTTCTCATCTGAAATCTTGTCAAATCATCTGTAACCCACTTCGTTTTTCTGTTATACAAAGATCGTAAAACGAGCATAACGAAAAATGAATAAAAGTGATCTCTGAGAGCACTACAGCTAACAAAATTCATGGAATTTCGTAAACAAACCACGCTCAACGAGTTTGTTTCAAACTTTGACTCTCCCTCAATTATTGTGCCAGTTTAGCATTCCATCAATCAAGTTATGTAGATCTTGAAATACTAAATTTTTTTTTATCTGCGGTTTATTTTCTGTTTGTATTTTTAACAAATTATTTCGCGGAAATCTTATTATTACCTGCCATGACATAATCTTTAATTTCATTAGAAATAAAGTGAAAACAATTGTGATGACACACTGTAGCAGGTATACCTCCTTATAAAATATATAAAAGAAATATAAAGGTTTCCTCTAATGTTTTCCTATTTCAAGATCTGATTAAGTGGAGTAACATCGTTTGAAACTGTTCCTTGAGCCTCGTGCAGGAGGAGAATGTGGTTGTGCTTTGGGTTTTTACAATTAGAAAGAGTTGTGACCTGCTTTTCTAAGGCTTAAATTATTTGGGAAAGTTCCTACTCAAAGGATACGAATATAACATTTTGAATAGCATCCTGAAGACTTCTAAAAGCTTTTGCCTATCAGGATTCAGTTTTCCAGGGAGAAGGACTTCCCCAAGTGCCTCAACTGAAGCGATTCCTTGGAAGCAAACAATAATACTTAAATTACTGAAATGCATTTATGATAAACCAAATGTTAGCTTTTTTTTATTACTTACAACAAATTAATAAATTATTATTAATTAATTTCACTAATGAATAATGAATTCATTATCCTTTCCTTGAAATACTTAAATTCCCAATGAATTGTTTCATAGGAATTCCTGCCTCGCCTCGAACTTACCTGAAATGAGTGGCTCACCTCTCCGCTTGGCCGAAACAAATCAATAACATAAATGTATATTTGTGGGTGTCTAGAATAGATGGCAGAGTCATCAAATTGAAAATAAAACCTGTTTTGAGAGAACTCACGACCTGGGGGATGGGGGAGATTGGAGGATTAAGCACCTCGAACCGAAACGCGACTATAATTACTAAAGAGCCCCTGCCTTTAAATCAGTTGTGGCGACCCATTTGACTGGTGAGCATCGCATCGTTTGTGTGTGAAATGAGTCCGCCACTGAACTTCAGCCAGGTGCTGCTCCTGGTGCTGCCGCTCTGTCTGCTGTCTACGGTCTTGGCCAGCAGCCGAATAAATGACAGAAAGTCACCCAACGAGGTCAGCCTCTACAGCGAGTCGGACAATGTGAAAATGCTGGACAGTGAGTCACTGAGAAAGGCACTCGAAATGGATGGCGACAAAAGCAAGCTGGTGCAGTTCCTCAACACCTTTTGCGGCGACTGCCAACGCTTTGCCCCGATCTTCAAGGGACTGGCCCGTGACCTGTACAAGTGGAACTCTATCCTCCGGATCTATGGCGTGGACTGTGCCCAGGAGAGGAATGTGGACGTGTGTCGGGAGTTTGACATCCGTCAGACGCCCACATTGCGTTACTTTGCCTTGGACTCCTACAAACACAATCATAGCCTGGGCTTGGATATACCCAGCCAGGATCCCCAGGTAATAACCACAACGCTGGCCGACTTTATATCCCGCAATGAGCAGCCAAACTTTGCACCCCTGAAGAAGGATGATAATGCGGAGACTCTCTTTAAGAGGCACATAGCCCTTGGTTCTCCAGTGCAGTTCATTGCTTTGGTGTTTCAGCCTAAGGATTCCCTGATAGGCAGGGACACGTTGCTGGAACTCTTGCCGTACAAAGAGCTGGAGGTGCGAATTGTAGAGGATCCTGCTGTGTTTGCCAACTTTGGCCTGAAGGACACCTCCTTAAAGTTGGCCACCATTGATCGTGAAGGAAAAGCCAAGAGTCTGACAAGCACCGAGGATACAAGTAAAGCCTATGCCGCTGTTCTGGGGAAGTACCTTCAGTCTCTCAATTACAAACCAGAGCCACCACTACCCATCGTCGAGGCTTCGAATATGACTGAGTTCTTGGATCAACAGAATCAGGCCATCATAACGGAGGTGCTGAAGCCACCAAGGCGAGTCTATCGAGCCGATCTGGAGCAGGCCATCGACAAACTTCTCCACATCGAGCTACCCAAGCCGCCGTATCTCGAGGGCAATAACTTGACCGCCCTGAAGAATATCATTACCGTGGTCAGTTACCTCAATCCATTGAATAAGGATGGTCAGCAGCTGCTGAAAAACCTTCGAGGTTCCCTGAGCAAGGCCAAGACCATGACAGGAGTTCAGTTAGCCGATACAGTAGAGTCCCTGGAGAAGCCACTGAAGAAAATATTCAAGGCAAGGCGTTACGTTGGCTGCATTGCCTCGCGTCCCTTCCTGCGCGGATTCACCTGCTCGCTGTGGACACTGTTTCACTTTCTCACCGTGGAGGCGGCCAAGCCGCCGTACTACTTTAAGCCTGGTTCTGTCCTCTTGACCATTCATGGTTTTGCCAAGTACTTCTTCGGCTGTTCGGACTGCTCGAGGCACTTCCAGGAGATGGCCAAGCGGCGACGCCTGGCTTCGGTCAAGAGCCACGACGAGGAGATCCTCTGGCTGTGGGAGGCCCACAATGAAGTCAATAAGCGAGTGGCCAGTGACTCTACCGAGGATCCCAAGTTTCCCAAGTTGCAGTTTCCCAGCGAAGAGGATTGCCCCACCTGCCGGGCCAGCAACAATAGCTCCGAGTGGCAGAGGGAAGAGGTGCTCAAGTATTTGAAAACGATCTACGACAGAGGGAACCTGAGCTCTTATGGTCTTCCCACTGCTCAGGGATATAATTGAATAATCCTTGGATAATTATTCATACTTAGCGTTTAATATTTACGATATTTTTAAGCGTTTTTGCACTTTTTTAAATTTCTTACTTAATAAAATGTATCTTTAACATACAGAAAGTAGAATCATTACCATAAAATCATAATCATTACCCTAAAATGTCTGAACAGAATCGAAATTTCACATCAATTCGCATCGGTTACATTATTAATATAAACCTTTGAAGGCAGTTTAGCCTTCACTTTAGCTTTTGAAGAGAGTCATCTGGAGATGGAACTATTTCGACAGACCCTAACTTCAGCCACATGGTGGTCACTGGTGATCTTCAACCTACTCACCTTTAGCTCTTGCAAAAATCAACCCGAGTCCACAGTTCCTTCTTGGAAGATAAAACTCATTGCTAATAGTACCTGGCATGTGACATATTTGGTCGACTTAGAACGGGCTATCGATCATATTCTCAGAGTTCAACTTGTGCAGGTGCCAGTTTTCAAAGGGAAAGAACTGATTGTTCTGCAGAATATTATGGCTCTCCTGGACAACTTTAATCCGCTCTACAAATACAAAAAAGGAAAAGGCTACATAAAAAATATAAATAGGTTTATAAAATCACAAACAGAGGTATCACAAGAATATTTTAAGGTTTTAGCTAATGACGATGAGTTTGCAACAGAAAGCTACATAGGAGACGACTACATTGGCTGCTTAGGTTCTCAGCCCGGATTGCGGGGCTTCAACTGTTCCCTCTGGAATCTATTCCACTATTGGACAGTGCAATCATCCTTTTCTCCGCAACTCTTCCAGCCCGGAGCTGTTCTTTGGACACTTCATGGATATGTCCACCACTTTATGAATTGCTCAGAGTGCTATCAAAATTTCTGGTACTACGCTCAGGAACATGACATCGAGGATGTGAAGACCCATGACGAGGAGATCCTCTGGCTGTGGAGAGCCCACAATTACTTCAATAAGAAATTGGCTGGTGATGTCACTGAGGATCCATGGTTCCCTAAAAAGCAGTTTCCAGAGGATAAATATTGCCGGAAATGTCGTTGGAAGGGAAAATGGCAAAAGGATAAAGTGCTGAAATATCTGAAAAATATTTATAGTTCGATTTCGGAAGTGATCGGACTAATAAACCCAGAAGAGGAGCCATGATTTTGATTTCATCGATCTTACTGATCCATTTTTAAGGAGAAAAATATTCGTTATTGATATTTGGGGCTTTCCGTCAGCAGACTATGGTCCTGTAATACGATATAATTGTAAAGATATGTAATTTATATAGAAATTTAAAATAAAGCAATCTCTTCTACTTGCCCCTTCCTCAGGGAATTATTACAGGTACAGAAAGGCTCCCTAGCTCCCCAATATAAACCTGAAAATTGCATAAATCTACTAAATTAAGCGTTTATATCAAGTGAAGCGTCAATAGGTACAAGGAAACCCCCTGTAAACCCCAACCCCAATCCCAATTTCCAGCCATTGGTCAAGTCAACTGACCTGTTCTAAGGCAACACGGCACTCGTATTACAGCGATTACCCGCACATCAAACTGAACCGAACCAAACTGAATTATTTATAGAACATTTTTGCAAAATATCTACGCACTAATTTGCGTAAAGTAATCGATGTGGTGGAAAAATTTTCACGCATGCACACGGCTGATGGGGGGCGGTGGAAGCGGGGGCACTTCAGGTGGTTCGGTCTCATGCCCAAATAGGCAACGGCAACTGCAAAACGGAAGCTAAAAATTACCCGGGTAGGTATAGGTATCCGCCCCCCACCCTCTGACCATTGAAAACGCCCACAAAACTTGCTTCTTCATTGTGCGTAAATTGGCACCCCTCAAAGGCACCGCATAAAAAGAGTTAACGCATTCTGCCCTTACGTAATGATGTGTATGTAAAATTTATAATATACATAAATAAATAAAATGCACGCAGTTTGGGATTGGGATTTGTGGGCGTTGCTGCACAGTTTATCGATATTTTTGCTTTCCTCACTCCCCACCCTGGCGAAGGAGAGCCTTGAGTGAGCAAATTTACAGCACAACTGTACTTTTTGCGAGGATTTTTGTGCGTGCCTTTGGCGCCTTGGAAAAGTTGAAGGTTCCGCGAATAGTTCTTGGCAGGCAGTAAATTTTCGTCCATATCTTTGCCGCCGGAAACCGGAAACCAGGGCCTATTCGTACGCTTTTTGCACTGCCATTTCCATTCCATTCGTCTTTCCCAAAACGCGTTGCGTAAAGTGCGTGAAATATGGACAAAATCTATGGTGTATGGCGGGCCTCTCTAATAGCAAACGGATATTGTGGCTTTTTGTCTTGTGAATCGCCCCAAGGGGATCGGATCCTTGCCACTGCGAGTAACAGCAGCAGAGGAAGTGCTCTAATTGGGGCCCAAAAGATTTGCATAACGTAATTGCCAGGTCCGTCGGAGAGAAGAGATCTTGGCATGACTGACTCGGGGCTGGGCGTGCATTAACCAAAAACAATAACCCCGGCCCAGAATTATGCACAAATTATTGTTTAGGCATTTAAATTGCCGCTACTGTTGCGGCGATGAAAAAATGCTAAACACAAAAAATTAAAAAAAAAAGAGTACGAGAAATGAAAACAATAAAATGGCAGCTGAAGAAGCATCATCAGCGCAGCGGCTCTGGAGGTAGCTCGTTGTTATAATTATGTAAAAACAGTCTAAAAGATTGACTTGACTTCTATAGCCACTCAGAAATACACTGAGAAAATGGGGAATTGATTAATTTAATTAATTTGTATTTTTTGATTTGTTTAAATTAATTTTTAGTAGGGTTTAAAAGAGATTTAAATGAACTTTTCTTGCTTGTGTTATATTACAAAAAATTCTAGCTTTCCTTTGATTTATTTTTGTAATAATTTTTAAATTCTAAATTTCCGTTTATTAAAATTTTGTTAAAATAAAATATAACCCTTTTGCTGAAAATATTCCACTTATATATAATATAATTTTTCTATATACAAAAAAAGGCAAAAATATAAGATTCTATAAAATAAAAATAAATAAAAAATTACCCATTTTAGTTGCCATAATTTCTCTCTCTGCATACACACACTCTCACACAACGGTGTGTGCATGCAAAGGCAACATAAATTTAGGGGGAAAAGGTTGAGGGGAATAGCTTTACAACAACAACCTGGTAATTATCAAGCCTTAGCGGCAAAGCAACATTGTCTGTGTATCTTGGCTGCGTTCGCTAACCGCTTCTCCCTCCTCCTCCTACAACCCTCATAGCCCCCCCAAACCCCCTACCCCACCCCTATACTCTATGCCCTTCACACGCAAAAAATGTAAAGTGAAAATATTTTTTAAGGCACTTGTAGTAGGACAGAGGTGCAGGTGGAGTGGAGAGAACGCGGTACCATCAAATGGGTGGCTCCCATTTTTGCCGTTGGCTTACAGCTATACCTCCCCCTAACCACCCGCCCTCCATGTTCTAAGCGCCTAACTTGAGCAGTTTCTATATAGCTATATATAATTAAAAATAATAGAATTAAAAAAAAAAAACAAACAAAAGCCACACAACCAGGGAGATTTTTCAGGAAAGATTTTTCGTAGATGTAGCAGAAAGCCATTATAAGGTAGTAACTTTTTTGGTAAGAAAAATACCGGTATAATAAGCAAAAATAATAAATATTTTAATAAATAATATTTTAATATATAAGGAATATACAAAAATATAAAAAGCTATACTTTATTCTACCTTCAGCGAATATTGGTTCTTGGGAAAATATATTAAACAATATCAGGTCTATAAGAGATTATCTAAAAGCAACTCCTTTAGCTTTATAATTTAACGTTTTTAGTGTATTGTTTTCTTGCCTTAATAATTAAGGTAATCTGTTTAGAATTTTATTTATTTTTCCAGTACTTTTTACCTTCTTTTAGGCCAAAATGTAGCTAATCTGGCCACTAAAAATAGGGTACCAAATTCGTCAAACCGAATGCAATTGGGCAAAAATTTTCCCAAAGTTTGTTGCCACAGCCTGCTGCTGCTGATGATGCCTCCCCCTTCTGGCTACCACACCCCCTCCCTCTAAAGGCCACAAGCTGCGGCAGCGCGTAATTAAAACAATTTGTGCATAATTTTTGTACAAGTGCAGTGCCCAAAGCCGAACCCAAGGCTCCACGAGACCCCCCTTCCTCGGGTTGGGCTTTTAAATAATAATTTGCTTAGTTTATGAAGTGCCCAAGTGTGTGCGTGCCTGCGTGTGTATGTGTGTTTGTCTGAGTGGGTGAGCTACATAAACAGTTCTGCTGCCGACTCCTCCTCCTCCCCCTTTGCACACAATTTACTCACTTGGTTGCATTTTAACATATTTCGTTACGTTTTCAGCCAGGCCCAGAGTCAATTGTTGCTGTTTTTTCATGTATTTCTTTCTTTTTTTTTTTTTTTTTTTTTTTTTGTTCGACGGAGTATTATGCCGTGTTTTTGTTGTAGGTTTAATTTGTTTGAGTTTCATGCAACTGCAGCAACCGCTTCTGTTGTGAATTTCATGTGCATCTGCCGCGCTGTAACTGCCTTCTTTCTCCCAAGTCAAAAAATATTTGTGCACGCAAAAAATGTTAATTGCCAGAGAAGTAGCACCGGCAGCAGCAGCAACATCATCAGCAAAAAGCGAACCATCAATGTGGCAGGGGCATTAAAATATTTAGGTTGCTATTGCCACAGCTCCCAGCCGCTCTCTTCCCAAGCCTCAAACCCACAGGCCCTGCCTCAAACTCCGACTTCAAGTCAGAACCTGGCTAAAATGCAGCCTCTCCTTGCCTCTGCCAACCCGTTGGCAGAACGTTAATGCGGCTGCAACTGTAACAAATTGCAATGTCGCACATCTGTCTTCCCTGGCGTTTGTCGCTGCCTAAAAAAGTTTGGAAAAAAATGGAAGCTGGCTGAAATTACGGAACACTTGATACTCTTTGTAAGGAAAATATAAAGAAAAGGTACTAGGAACTGTAAGGATTTGTACCTATCAGTCCGGATTCTTTCTTTCTCTTACTAATAAACCCCTTTGAGAATGTATGATTAACTTAATAGTAAATACTAAACGGGTTATAATTACCTAATTTTTAATCATAAAATAAAGTAAAAATCTTAATCTTTATCCTAACAAAAATAACCCAAAAGGTAAGTGTATAACAGCCATACAAAAAACCTACTAAAAGCCAGATCCTAGAGATTGAGAGAGAGAGAGGAAACCCTAAGCCAGAGGTCCAGAGCCGTGGACTCATATTTATTTTTGCTAAAAACTACTCAAACACGAAAAAAATTGTCGTTGTTCTCCTGGCATTTGTTTTTATCTTTTTTGTTTTTGTGGCTATGGCAATTTCAGTGCTTGTTGTTGCTGGCATTGGCATTGGCAATGCCAATTACCGGCGACCGGGAACCCTAGCAATTTGGCCATATCCGGCCCCTTGGCTCCGATGCTGGCTGGCTGGCGCTGGGCTGAAAGGAAAAATCAGGTTTTTCCTTGCCTTACTTGAGCTTGATTTTCACTACAATATTTTTTAGTTTTTTGCCCGTGATTTGGTGGTCTCCCCTCTTGATTTTCCTGTTCCCATTTGATTTTCTTTTTTTTAATTTAAATTTAAAGATCGTTTAAAAATGATGGAAAACTTATTCAATTAGCCAAGGGAAAAGTACAGAATTTGTTATGATTTTTATGTTGATGGGGGCCAGAAAATCAAGGGTATTTAGCCAAGACACCTTGGCAGTCATTAGCCACATTTAGTTGCCTGATGATCATGGCTTTTACTGTAGCTCCTCGTCGTTCCTAGTTTCGCTAGCTTCTTTTTTTTTTGTATTTTGTTGCAACTAATGAATATGGAACTTGAGTCTCTTGTCATGTTGCGGCTGCGGCTATTACAAGATTTGAGTTGTCGCGCGTTTTGGACGCGTCATGCGGCCAGTTTCTTTATTTATTTACTTTTTTCTCTTACTGATTTTTTTTTCTCTTTTTTTTTGTGCCACACATTGCCGCACGATCCCGAGTTGGCAAATGTGGCGCGCAGCGTTTAAACAGCAGTAGCAGCAGCAACAACAAAAAATGTCATAAATAAATTGCTTAGCAACATTTGCTGACGCGCCAAATAAAATGCCATAAATGATCGAATGCAGAGGAAGATTTTTAGTTAGACACTAGAAACGTTGATGAAGATGGAAACGGAGATGGAGATGAAGATGGCGATGGCGATGGAGATGGAGACTTCTGGGATGGCGACAGGAATCTCGAATGTTTTTCCTGTTGGGTAAATTAACTTAAAAATGCTACAAAAATCGTTGCTGATGAGTTGGCTTATAGGGTTGATGAATGCCAGACATTCTATTGTGCCCATTAATGTTGCTGTACCCATCGCTTGCCATGGCCATGGCCAGAATGAGTAGAAACTGGCTATCTAACTGCTATCCCTAATGACTTAGGACACACACCATTAGGCGGGCTTATGGATTGGGCCAGGTTGGGTTTGCTTCTTGGTGTGTGAGTGTTTGTGTGGATTTCCTTGATTTTGTGGCTCTATCAAAACAATTTACCATCGAGAAAGGCCTCACCTGTGGCATGCCACCACAGTCTCATTTGGACACCAAAGGTGCAACAAAGTTTAAGGTGAAGAAAGATTAAAGAGTAGGATATGACCTAAACGAAGTTTGGAGTTTGTTGAGTTAGAATAATAGAGAATAAATTCTGTAAAATTAATTTTATAAAATTCTTTTGTTTAGATTTTATATATTCTCTAGATTATTTCATATTTTTAATAAAATTCTTGCAAAATATAGCCTAAAAAGAAGCTTTAAATTTACATGATACCTTAAATCTAAATTATATTTCCCTTATTTTAAGCAAACTCACTACCCAAACCCATATACCCACTGGAAGAGGCTTGCCCAAACAGCTGCCTGGCTGAGCAACACCTTTGCTAATGCCTGGCATAACAACTTAATCCACCTTGCAGCCTCCGACTCCACCTCGACGGGATTGCATCTTGGCTTGGATTGGATTGTGTGGAGTTTCGGTTCTGTCAGACAGAGCGTCTGTCTGTGGAAGACACCTGGGATATGGGTACTGGGTTCTGGGATCTGGGATGCATTTTTACGAGTCCCCCCAAATGGTGCAAGCCGCTGTTTTTTTTTTCGGACAACCTGCTCAAATCATGGACTAAAATGGCAACAGAAATTTGATTCTGCTGCCGGCCCATTTGTTGGCTTTCTTATGGCCAGAATTCTTAGGGGACTGAGAGACTGGCAGATAAATTATGATTCTTAATTGCTGGCTGAACTCCTATCTGGATCCTAATCAGCGTTTGCAGCATTAAAGCAACCGATTTTACGATGACTTTTTCGGGGGGCCCGGGCCCAGGCCAGACACGAAGTTCTAAATTTAAAATTGGATTCGTGTAAACATAAGTAGAATAGGGAACTGCATGTGCGAAATACGCTATATATGCATCTGCAGAAAATGGGACCAAGACCAAGAACAACACCAAGAGCAAGAGCAACAGAGCCAAGGCAATGAAAAGCGAGATCAAGTTCAACGCACATTTGTCCTTGATAATTGAAAAGATCGGAGGGGAGAGAGAGGTGGAGGGGGCCTCCTGAAAACACACACAAGGGGGAGCCCGAAAAAAGTGCCGAGCAAAACAAAAAATAAACAAAAATTATGGCAGTGGATCGACAGACTTATTGCTGGCTGGCTGCCTGCCTTGCCCTATCCCGATCTCCTTCGCACATCAAAGTGCTGAGGCAAACCGGCTGGGGCTGTGCCAGGAATGCACAAACAACAAACACACTCGCACACTATACACTGCACACTCGGGTGTATAATATATCCCCCAAATGTGTGTGCGTAGCGTCTGCCAAAAATACGTTGGCCATTAAGGCAGCCCCTTGTGCACATGCTTTGGACATCCGCAGACGAGCCCACGCCAGCCGAAAAGTGGATGGGTGAGGAATGCGACTAGTTGATACCCTAGGTCTATAGCAGGAAATACTTTTATACTTTAAAATAATGTTTTGGTAAAGGAAAGGAAGAAAGGAACTAGATATGGAAAACTATAACTAAATATATTTTGTTATATTGCAAAAATATATCTGTAACTAATAAATAAACTTGGGTAGTCTTAAAGGATTTATAAATTAATATTAAACTTTGTTATAATGTCTAAATTTATCTAAACTGAAACTATTGAACTTTAAAGAGAATTATAAATTAGAATTAAACCACATAGGTGGTTTGTTTACATTTTGTATAAGAATACTTTTGCCAAAGGGCAGAGAGGTAAGGCGTCTTGTGGGTGAGGACTGTGGTCACCACTGCCTTATAGAATAAGATTAAATACTTGAATAATAATGTAAGACAATGTAATTCAGTTAAAAAAATGCAATTATTATTAGTAATAGTAAAAAATAATAGTAAAAAACATTAAATAAAACACTACTCCTGAAAATCTAGTGAAATCCTTCAATAAATATAATATATTTCAATAAGTCCTATACAAAAATTATTAATATTTATTAAAATTCATTAAAAACCACTTTAAAAACCCTAAGAAATAAGTAACATTCCCAACTAATATACCCCTTAAACCCATTCACTTATGAGGTACCCATATTCGGTGGAAAAGATCGGGTGTGGGTATCCCATCCGTCCGATCGTACGTGCCTCACTGGGCTGTTTTCTGCTCTCTTCCTACCGCTTTTCTCCCAACCAGCAACAACCCCTTCTTCATTCTTCGCAGAATTTCCGAAAATTTGCAATTGACTGGCTGCAAAAAAAGAAAAAACAAAAACCGACGAAGACGAAAACGAAAACGAAGACTCTGCTGCTGGTGGACTCTGCTCCTGGTGCCCCTCTTCCCAGCCCCCTCCCTGCTCGAACCAAAAGAAGAAAGGGAAGAGAATACAAAAATGTTTATGCATTTTTTCTGGTCACTGACCGTACTCAAGGTTTTTCGTATTCTGCGGTTCAGTTTGGTTTTTTGCAGTTCCTTCGCCGCGCTGCGTAAATTGCATGCGCACAAAAATTGACGAATATGCCAGGCGACGTCCGGAGAGGGGCTGAGGGGCCTGGAGCGGATCGGTGGATTGGAAGAACAAGGCCCACAGAAGAGAATGAGGCAGCGACAAAATGTGAGTGTGCGCCCAAAAAAAAAAAAAAAGGCAGCTCGAGGCGGTACAGAGAGAGAAATATAACTAAGTATGTCCTTACCAAAGATCATCTGAAATGATTGGGTTTTTTTGGGAACTATTTAATAAAAAAATACTTGATAACATATTTTAAAGAGTAGATTTAATAATTAAATCAAATATAAATAGTTTATTGCATACAAAAATTTGGAGTATTTTTTTTAGGATTAATTAATAAGACATTCCTAGTTTTTTAAATCATCTAACACAGAGTTTCCTTTTGTATTCAAATACTCTTTTCTTAGTATTTCCATTCATTAGTACGTGTCTTCCTAGTGCTTCATAGATCTTTATTGACAGTAATTTAAAATTTTTAAAACTATTTTTGTATTTAATATATTTATCCCTACTAATGTTTACAAGAATTTAAATTGTAATAACTTTTTTCTTATACTTTATACTAAATTTCTTCAATTTCTAAGATCTTTCTCTTTCTAATAAAGTAAAAATATTTTATAATAATTTTTAAAGTTTAATTTAAGATTTCAAAATTTAAAAAACAACTTTTCTAATCTTTATTTACTCATTGTTTTATTTAACATAAAACCCCAAAAATTCTTCTCTGTGTGATGAGAGGAGCAAAGAGCCTGCGGAAAACTTGTTGCCTTTTCAAGTTGGCTCCCCTATATCGCATTTAGACCCCCGAAGCCCCACCACACCCCACCGAATTCGGTGTGTTTGTGTGTGTGTGTGCAATTTGGAGACGACGATGATATAATTTAGCACGAAAGTGAAGTCTTGCAGCCGGTTGGCATTTCTACCCGTCTCTTTCTGCAGTTCGATCGATATAGCTCTCTGTCTCTTTTCCCAAATGAAACCGAAAATGTGTTTCCTTCTCTTCGCGTTCGAGTTCTTGTTCTTCTGCTCTTGAAATCCTGAAGTCTTACCCTGCCCAGTTGTCGGGCATCACAGCGTGATTTTTATGTTAATACTGACATGCTGAATTACTCTAAATTGTACGTACTAAGTGGAAGGAAACTGAGGATATTGGTTAAAATTTTACGATCTTTTAATAATGGTTTTTAATAGGTGAACTTTATTAAATATATAATAAATGGTGGGGTGGCTGAGGAAGCAACAAATTGGTATAAACAATTGCCATAGCAAGACTATGATTTATATTGATGATATAATAGAGAAATTTCAAAAAGTTAAATGCTTTCATAAATAAAAATGTTTTCATAAATATTTCAATAATTTTTGTATATATTTTATATGCATATTATTTTTATTTTAGGGAAAATATATGATTAAATGTATAACTAATAAATATATTTTACCTAAGTTGTAGAATAAAATCTAGACTTATTTTTTCTCCGACTGGAAATACTCTATTTGTTCCCTGACTATAAATAATCCAAAATTTCTTTTTATCAAAGTAGAGTATTCAAAAATCACCATAAATCAAACACTAACAAACACAAAAAGTGATAAATTGTTGTACATGGTCTGTGGCCTTTTGGTTTTCGGCGCAATTTCAATTTGATTGCGGTAGGACTGTAAGACTGTACCGGATCGGATGGGATACGATCTCATCTGTTCTGGTTCAAGATCCGCTGCTGTTCTGGTACCTCCTCCTCGTCCATCCTGCTGCTTCTCCCTGACCACCCGCAACCTCCGGCAAAGGGGCAGTGCAAAGAGTTCTCGAATTACCACGCCAAATGCACCAAGTCAGTGACCGATTATGTTACCCAAAGCACAACAAAAACAAAATAAAATAATGTAGAGAAAACAAAACAGGGACAGGCGTCATTTTAAAGCCTCGCCTTTGTGCCCCTTCAAGACCCACTATATCCTCCGATTCTATTGGGATTTCTTATGGCACATTATTCGCTGCAGTTGTGGCTGATGTTCTGCCGTTCGGATGACGACTCTTTCTTGGCAGCAGCGCTTGATCAAAGGCCTTGGCCGTGACTCTGTGGGTTTTTGAGGTTTACTTTTTTGTTTTGATAAATCACAGGAGCATTGGGTTTTGCCAAGAGGTGCTTAGGGGTATTTTCCATTTTCCTATGTGAGTGTTAAGTGGCGAATTCTTAATTGAGTAATCAGTTTTGTTAAATATTACGTATACGTTGGGTTAGCCCATTTAAGTGATAAATTCTTATTATTTTCAAAAAATGAAAACCAAAACTACCAAGATTTAAGGGTTTTAGCTATCTTAAATTACCCTTCACTGCCATAACTTCTTAGCCTAGCCATTTCCCATTTCCACCTAACTGCATAAAACTTTTCCTCTACGATTACATTTTCCCAACATCTCCCGGACACCGTTTTTATAGCTCTTCCCACATGTCCGGTTACTCCTTTCCGGCTTTACATGCATAAATCCAACTCGATTTCTGTGCACAAACCGAATTCCCACTCCAACCTCTTGGCCAAAAGCCAATCCAATGAAGCCACACAAATTCTGGTGACGAAAAATAAAAAAACAACAACAGAAACGGCTGTGAAAATAGTAAAAAAAATAGCAAAGGGAAATGTCAAAAAGCCATCGTTAGTTTGGTATTAGCCATGACAAAACTTGACGCGTCAACGTAAGCGGCTTTGGTCTAGGTCAAGTTGCAAGTTGCAAGTAGCTGTCGCTGTCTAGTTGCCACGTAGGTACACCTCTTCCACAGGAAATCTGTTTCGGTTCTAGGGGGGGAGAAGTTGGGGGTTATTGTGGAACATTCAATTACAATTCGATTCGTTTCGGGATAGGTTTAAATGGCTTGGAAAATGGTTTAATTGCTGACCGCTCGATATGAAGAGCTCTAATTGAGCATAAGCCTCGAGGAGGAGCTACAGAAACACGCATGGGTACACGGTAAATTAAACTTAGAGCGTTATTTATATTATTTTTGAAGCGGCATTATTTTGTGATTATTTTAATACATTTTTTAGAATTTTAGGAACTTAATAAACCATTTTTCTAACGGTGAAAAAGAGAGATAATATAAATGTAAAAAGACATAAGAAACGTAACTTGGAAATTGCAATAAAATCAAATATTTGTATATATTTTTACATATATATAAAATAACAAATTCCAAACTAATTTTAATAAATTTCTAGACACTTCAAGTGAGATCTTAGATCACAGTTTGAAGTGAGATTTAAGCCAAGATTGCAAGATAAATTGAAAATCATTTAATAAACACCAAATATAACCCCCAATTTTCCTCACTGCACCCATCAAGGAGAAAATGAAAATGCGTAAATAAAAAATGCATCGAAAGTTATTTGGCCCAGTCGATGCCATGGCGAAAATGGAATCAAAAATGCAGCGAACAATTTGTATAGAGCACAATTTGATTGGCAGCTGGTCGTGGAGGTCCTGCGGAGCGGGCAGTCGTAGGTGAGTGTAAGTGTGAGTGTGAGGGTGGGGGTGGGGTTGAGGGTGTTGCCAATAATGGAGGCAAAAGTCCCGTAGTTTAACAACCGTAGAATGTGCTAGACTTGGATTGGGTTTGCAATTGGATTCGGAATTGGGACTTGGCTCGTGGTCGGGGGTTGGGGGAAAGTCTGAAGTGCTTTTGGGTAGGCCTTAATTACGTAAATGTGTGTGAGCCAGTTGAGTTATGACCAAAGGAGTACTCCACATATTCGCATGACTGTATCCTGTATATCCTTGGGCCCATGTGTGTATGTGTGTGTGTTTGTTGTGCGAGTGCGCTGCAAATGCGTAAAATTTTAATTTCGTTTTGAAAATTTCATTCGAAAAAAAGGCCAACACACACACACGCTTACTCTTAACCCCTGAGCTCACAAGTTGTTTGGCTGGATTCATTTTCTTCCCCATCCTTTATATATAGTATATTTATATATATATATATATTTTTCCCCTACTTCCTCTTCCGCTTTCTTCTTTCCTGTTCTTCAGCGGGGTTTTTGAGGCCAATGACCAGTCGGTGTATACGTAAATATATGTATGTATAGGAAGGTGTATATGTGTGTGTCCTGCTTCTTACGCACTTTTTGCATTCACTAATTTGAAAGCTTAAGGGGTTAACAACGCCACCTCCTCCAGGGTTGGGCATTTTCTATTGGCCCTGTTTTCGCAATGGGCTTATTGATCTGCCCCTTTGCATCTTCTGTGTTGTTTTGTTATTATTAAACAACCCCATTAGGGTCAAAAAACACAAGAAAAAAAAATAAGGAAAAAGGGTTTAAGGTGCACTACACTTGTTTCGTTCAATTTGAAATATAAAAGGGAAATAAATATAAAAAATGATTTATAAAAGGCTTTAAAAGCTCTAGAAAGTAATTGTGTGACTATTAAATATTAAAGATTTTTTGCATTAAGTCTATATATTTATAAATATTTCGTGAAATTTTTAATTAACTATTTTTAAAAAACTTGATTTCTTTTAGGCTTACAAGTATAACCTTTTAATACTTATAAATTTTTGATTTCAAGTATAACAAAAATTCTCAAATAATCATGTCTTAAGTAAAATTAAAAGAAATCATTTAAGGGGGTCTTCTCATTCAAAAGCCGTTTTTTGGACCCTTTTTAAAAAAATTCTTATTTGAAAACGCAAAGAATAATTGAAAACTTTTTTTATTTATTGTATTCAAAAATGTTCAAAGTAACTAAAAAAGTTGTTTTTGCCTCGATACGAGGGTTGTTCAAAGAGTAATGAGACTTCAAACTTGGTGGTCGAAAAAAAAGGTGTCGTCCTGGCGGCCACGATTCAGGGTCTCCAGAGCGTCCGAAATGAAAAATAAAAACGGGGTTATAATCAGAATAGATGTCATTTTCGGGTGACGGAACAGATTTTTTTTTAAATTTTTTTAAACAAAATGGCGGCTATTCAAAACAAAAATTTCGATTTAGGGCTTTTTTTTTGTAGTTTAGTGTAAAAAAAAAAATAGAAAAAAAAAATTTTAAAAAAATCTGTTCCGTCACCCGAAAATGGTGACAATTCTGCGTCGATTCCACTTTGTTTCATGAAAATCGGTTCAGTTGAACTGGAGATATCATGGCCGCCAGTTCGAAAAACGTGGTTTCGAGATAAACGCGTTTGAAGTTTGAAAAAAGCTCATTTTGCGAAGACTTTGCTTTACAAATGAGGCTGTATCTTCTAAAGTATTTCGAATTTCTAAAAATCCTTTTGGGGACATATACACAACATCCCAAGCTATAAATAAATGCAAAAAAAAAAAAAATCGAAAAAAAAAAGTTGCCCAATGAGAAGACCCCCTTAAATATAATTGTTTTTCTCTGTGTACACAGACTTTCCCCTTTCGGTTATCTAACTCAAAACAAAATGAATGCACCGCGTGAAGGGAAAAATATATATGGAAAGGTGTTTGGGGGTTCTATTCCAACTTGGGACCTGGACACGCATTCGGTTTGGGTTTAGCTTTGGGTTTGGGTTTTATGGGATAGGTTAGGAATAAGTTGGATTGAATTGGTTTGGGTTGGGTTGAGTTCCTACTGTGCAAGTTATTTTTTTATGGCGGCATTTCCGCTGGGGAGTTTCAAATTATAGAGAAAGCGGAGGGGGAAACATACAACCAGCCCAACATCTAATGAGGCCACAATTGGCCCTAAGTGCAATCAATTCGAGCTTTATGTTTCTATATATATTTTCAACTTCTAGCCTGCTTTGGGAGACAAAAGCCAAGGCTTATAATTTCGGTATTGTCACCAAACAATTGTGCATTAATATAGACTTATTTGTGATTTAGTCGCGGAAAGTATGCTAGGGATTTCATTGAAATTGGCAGCTTCGAGTTTAGAAAATTGGAATTATAATATAAAATAGACGATTTTCATAATGAGCAAATAGCGAAAGAAAGACAAATCACCGCAGAGTATTGTTGGGAATTATTCGTAGGGAACTGAGCCTAACAAAACGTTCTAGTTGGGACTTGTTTAGTTAAGTTTTTTAATACACAGTTAATACTCTTACATTGGAAGGGTAAATTACTTAAGTTTACTTAAATTCAAGTATTTAAGAATGTTATTTATTTAAAATATTCTTCATTAACTGATTCTACAGACAATAATCTGATTTTAATGTTTACAATATGAATCTAAATAATTTAAAATTAATTTAATTATTCTTAATAATTTTCCATAAATTTCCATTCTACCCCAAAAAAGAGCATCTTCAAGTCACTGCCTTTGGACAATTATTATTTCGCTGATTTGCGGTTAGCTCGGGCATGAATGTGTGATTATTTTTTAATAATAAATTCCCAGCTCGCAGGCATAGGCTACGCACTTTGTTTAACAACATGACACCCGGCACTCTGGCACCCAGAATCGCGGATTATTTGTTGTGCCGAGGCCTTTTGTTTTAGTTGTTTTTGTTGTTGGGGTTAAAATAGGTCCATCGGGGGCCAGGCTCCGCCCTGGAAATCTGCCTTTGCCCCCGGGCTCCTGGCACGCACATATAAATAATACAAAAGTAATTTCGCGCACATAATTTCACCCCATTTCCCCGCCCAGCCGTCGCCCTCTTTCTTCTTCTCTATTATTATTATTTTTTTTTAAGCCGCTGACAACTGTCGGGGTTAGATGTATTCACACACTCGCACAATAAAGCACAGCTCAGTGACATTTAATTTCAAAATCGTCATAATAATATTCAGCCTGAATGCGCACATCCGCCAAAAGTCATTGCGAACGCATTTGTATCTGTATCTCTGAGGCTAAGTCCGTATCTGTATCTGTATCTGTAGCTATGGCTAGAGCGTAGCTGAGGCTGCGAGGCTGCAAGGCAGCTGCTTTAATGAGCCAGCTACAATTTAACAACAGTTTCCTGTTTTCAAATCAGTTTACTTCCTTGGCCAACAGCAACTGGTTAAAGTCTGCGTCTGCGAATTAGATCAGAACCGTAAATTTCGCTGGATCTGAGAACGGAAGCGATCCAGGGAGCGCGATTCAGGAAGATCGGAGATGACGGAAAAGGGAGTTAGAGTATTTAATTTATAATAGACAACAAGTTTAATATATAATCTGGAGGCTAAATAATGAAGATACTTTGTTTGTTAATTGGAATTTTAACTTTCCTTAGTAAGTTTCTGTTCCTCTTTCATAATAATTCTTGTAATTAGATAATTTATTTGGAAATATATTAAAACACCATTTATTTCTAGCTTCTTTCTTAAATCTTTTAAATTCTTAATTAAATGAAAGTCAAAATAAATCTTTGCCAGGATTGGCAGCACCTTTGAAAAGGGTATATCGGCTGCCAAGTAAAAGTTATTAGCAGGATGTTATTCCCTTCTTAGGTCTGTTGTTGCTGCTGCCACTGCCCCAGCGTCTGAAATATCAAATGTCATGGCACCAAAAATCGCTTATCAAGGCAGGCCCTTCCTCGAGTTCCTCCCTGCGAAATGCATCTTGAAGATGCATCTCTAAACAGCAGCCTCCTGCTCGAATTTCGCAGTCGGATGCGTTTTTGTTTTTGCATTTTTACCCTTTTCGGCTGCTGCTGCTACTGTCTGCCCTTCTTGCATTGTTGGCACTCTTTTCCAGAGATTTTTTTATAGCTGCAGTTCTTTATTTTTGTTATGCTTTTTTATTATTTTTTTTTTATTTTTGGGAACCCTTTCGGTTGGGATTTGTGCTGGAATTCGGGTTTTTGCTCTATGTTTTTATGATACGAAAACCGGTTGCGGCGTTTGTTGCTGTTAGAAGACTGTGGTTAATCTTGTCGCCGTTGCCTTTTTTATCTTGCATAAATATGGCAATCAAATGCTTCAATGCCAAATAGGTGTCATCTGATTATAAAGGAGTTTTCTATTATTCCATTGTGCCAATGCTGCCGCTTGGTTGCATTGCTGCGAACTCGTTTTCGGGATGTTTTCGTTATGGCGCTGCTTATAAATTCATGCAGCAACTTTGAGAAAATTCCAAAAATAGCAGCCACAAAAAGAAATAATAAAGGAAATAAAGCAAGAAATAACCCAGAGGGGTTTCATTCCGTAGGGATAGTTACAGAGCTCGCTCTTGCTTACATTTTGAGGGGTAGTATGAGTATATGGCTCTTCTGTGGTGAGTTTCTCGCCGTTCTGAGTGAGTGAGTGAGTGTGCTTCGAGTGAATCTCATTTCATATAAACTCAAGAAGGGGCGATACTCTTCCTCTGACTTTGCCACTTGCTGGTGATTGAGCTGTAAGCCCTAATGGTGATTTAATTGAGTAACTCAATCAGGCCTAGAACCAGATATGTGAGTGTGTGTGTGGCCAATCGGCAACTTTAACCCCACGAAATGGTCTGTAGGAAAAATTACCCATCAGCAGCAGCATCTGTGAGCAGGGAGAGAGAGCAGAAAGGGGGCCAGGGGCGGCGGACCAACAGCAACAACCAGTTGCATGCAAAATGCCGGCAACAGGTGTGCAGCGCCCAAGTACAGATTATGGCGGCTCCTGCTGCCACTTGCAACATGGAAGCCAAATCCCCTGCAGCAGCAGCAGCAAAGTTCCTGCCCCAATCTAAAGTTTTTCAGCGCTCGCCATGGCTCATATCTTTTCAGAATGAATGCTGGCCTCATCTCACTGTCAAGGAAATACACTTGAAAAAAAACTTAACTGTTATGAATTGATTTTATAAATAAAAACAACAAATGTATTTCTTAATTTTTTATATATACCCTAATCTTATATTTTTATATATACCCTAATTTTATATTATAAAAGTCTTTAAAATATTACAAATATTACTTGGTTATTTTCACTGTAGAGTTCACTGTTTCCTTTCCCATTTTCATCTACTGACTTGAACCTTCAGTTTGCCTTGGCTGTGGTGTTAATCATTGACTGAACTCTTTATCATCTAACCAACTTCATCCATCCATCTGCTCGCAGCTCACTGAGGCTGCGGCTTTTGTTCTCTGAATGATTTCGTTCTGATTTTCAATTAAATTTGTTTAGACCGTTTGTCAGATGTTGGCCACTTGGTTGTTTGGTTCCTGCCAACGGTTCAGCTTTTGCATAAATATCTATAAATATATATAGAAATATCCGCTCGTTTGTTGGCCCTGGCCTGGTCTTTTCCAACCTGATTCTTGGCCTGTTAATTTGTGACAGTTATTGTTGCAGTTTTGATTGACTTTGATTCGAGCCGTTGACAGATTGCCACCAACTGTTGTGTGTACCGGGGCTCTCTAAGTGCGGCTGCTGATTGATTAAATCTTTTGTCCGCTAAATGGTTCTCTAACAGTACAAATTGAGAAATCAAGTGTCGGACTCCACGGGGTAAACAAAGTGATTTGATGAAAAGGTGTCGCCGTTGACCAGGGTAATTTGCAACACATTTCCTGTGATTTGAGGAGGGGAAATTATTAAAGAACTGAGGAGATGGCAAATTATGTTCAGTTTTAATTATTTTTACAATGAGTTTGGGTGATTAGAAGAGGGATTTAGACTTTTTAAATTTAATGGTATTTCTGAGATTAAATTTAATTAGTTTATGTAGTAAATTTATAAGGCAATGATCGTTTTCTAGGAGGTTATTTCATGGAGAAAATGTCAGGATTATTATTTAAATTGATCTTCAAAAGAAATATGTAGTAATTAACTTTATAAAATTATATTTTCTCTATAAATAAATTTAAGAAATATATTTTATTTAAACCACTTCTTAACTTTATATGTATTTTATATAAAAACCAAAATCTCAGTTGACAAATACTATTGTATACATTATATAACAAGCCCCATTTAACAAAAAAGACTCTCTAGCCATGGCACTTCCCTTCAAAACCACAAGCAATTTCCCCTTGACTATATTCCGTTTTGGAAAAGCATTTTCCATTCATTTGAGTCATTCCAGAGTGTTGAAAACTATAAAGAAAAACTGAAAAAGAAACGAAAAACTTCAATTGGCGGCAGCACTTGGCTGTTCTATGTTTTGGCCCAAAACGTTGCCAATTCTTTTTATTGTTGTTGTTGGTAGCTGTTGTTGTAGTTGTATTGCATTGTTGTTGTCTCTCATCGTCGTTGTTGTTATAAATTTTGTTCAAGTACGTCAAGTTCGATTGCGTTCTTTACCTTGAAATCTTGTTTTCTATCCGTTGTTAAGTTTGCCTTTTTTTTTTTGTTGCTCGTTCATTTGTTGTTGCTTTTATTGGAGTTGTTGTTGTTGCTGTTGTGGCTTTTGTTGTTGGAGTGCAGCTGCAAAAGATTTTGCATGCTGTGTTGCCCCTTCATCTCGTACCCCGTCTTAGCCTGGCAATCTACCCACTTGCCTAATATTTTATTTATGCATTTTCTATATTTATTGAGCTGCACAACAACGTCATCAATTGTGCCCAGTTGTAGTTGTTTTTTTTTTTTTATATTTTAAATACTCGATTTGCATTTATTTATATGCTGGAGGTGGGGGTAAGAAGAGGAAGAACTTAATTTGTGCGCTGATAAATTCAATTAAATTGTTGTACTCAGTTTGGTGTGATTTGCTATTGTTGTTGTTTGCTGTTTTTATTATTATGACTATTTCCATAATGATTTTACTCTTCACGGGGGATTTTTTTTAATTATTACAGGAAGCATCCTGTAATAAGCATAAAGTCAAACGGGAAAGTGAGAGGAATAATAAAAATATTAAATGTAAAAATACACTTTACATAATATACGTTTATTAGTCCTCTTACTTCCTCTTTATAAATGAAACATTATATTTAAAAATACTACGTTTCTTGAATCAATTCTTACTATATTTTAGTAAAGTTTTTTTTATTATCATGTATAACTAGACAAGATAGATCGATTTAAAAGGATCACAAATTGTACAAAATAAAAACAAGTAATAGTACTTCTTGTTTTATATTTTTCAAAGAAACAAAGATTTGTTATTCATTGTATTCTTTTTTATAAAAAAAAACCTTTTAAAAACTTAGGCCTAACTTAATCAAAGGAATTTTACTAACAAAACCGCATATACTTTTCCCATTTATAGAGTATTGACTCACCGCTTTTTAAATGTTTTATTAATTACTTCTCAGAAATTAGCTAAACTAAAATGCGGAAATGACCGATTCCTCACACACACACTCTCTCAGATAGAGCTTTATAAAATATTAAATATTTAATATTAATATTAGCTATGCCTGGCTTGGGAACCTTGACATAAAAAAAACCCTCACATTACGTATACGTAATTTCGTTGGAGTTTTGTTTTAGAGTCAGCCGAAATCGCCTTCATTCCACCCACCGAAATAAAAAGAATAACAACCGAAAATGCAACGCTTGGTTGCATACGCAAAGTGCTGTTGTTGTTGCTATTTTTTATATGTATATTTTTTTTTCGTTTTTTTAAAGCTATTTCTATTGCTATTTCTATTTAGTTTTGGCTGCGCTTGGCCTCCATTTCGGCATGCATTCATAACGCAAGTCGAGGTTTCCATCGGTTTCCAATTTTGCCATTTTGCTATTTGAGCTGCTTTGTGCCTAAAATTTATCGCTCTGCCTTTTGCTTTCGGTATTTCTCTTTCATTTTTTGCGCGCGTTTTTTGTTGTTTGTATCTTTTTGTATCGCCTCCTCGTCGTCGTCTGTGTTTGTTCGTCGCATCAACCTCGAACTTTAGATTTGTTTGCAATGTTTATGAGAGCATAACATTTTGTTTGCCTTTTTTTTTTTTTTTTGTACTTTTTGCTATGCATTGTTTTTGTCATTGTCGAGCTATGTACGTGTCGGCGTTCTTTATTTATTTCGGTGTATCTGGTCGCATTCGCATTTGTTTTTGGCCTGGAGAGGCTTCGGTGACCAAGGTGGGAATCCGATTGGTTTGGTGCGGATTCCCTTACAAAGTTTGGAATGATGCACCGCGAATATGAATCAAAAGTTTACATGGAATAGTAAATTAGATACTTTATGATATAACTACGAAGTTTTTAAGAAGTCTTGAACCTGAAATTGCTTAGAAAAACCTAAGTTAAAATATAGAGATACAAATTTTCGACTTTTTACTTTATTTTCAATTAGAATTTTCCACTCTTGTAATTGATAATCACTTCCTTTTTGAAATGCCTCTTTCTCAGTCTTTCTTTAAGGCACCAAATCTCCCTCTTCCCATCTATTTAGGCCATTTTGGCATTTGGCCAGCAACAGATGCAGGCATTAAAAGTAAGCCCCAGAGGCAACAGGAAGGAAGCCACGCGGCGTTGCAGTTACAGTAACACACATTTGCCATTTGCTGCTGGCCCAGGCCGTGATTTCCATTTCCATTTCCATTTGTGCGGAGTGAATAGTGCTCGCTAAGGTCGCTCCTAAGCAAGCCAGGGTCCAAGACAAGTTTATTTGAGTTTTTTTTTTTCTTCTATTTTTCCACTATTTTTCCATTTCGGTTTTTCTAGTCGCACTTGCCCCTGGCTTTGAGTTGTCTGGCTAGTTGGTTAACGTGTTTTTCGGCTTGATAAATATGCCTGAATTGCCGGTGTTTGCTGTGAGTGCTTGGTGTTATGGCCACCTTATTGCTCTTGACCCTAATGCCAAAGCATTGATATGGCCGAATGATGGGGCTATATCAAAATCTGGTGGCTTTAATAGCGGCAATGGCCACGCAAGCTGCTGCTGCTAGTTGCTCCTGTTGCTTGTTCATTTTTGGAGCGACCGGAAATGGGGCGGCCACTTCCGTTAGATTTCACACTCGTGGAGAGCACAGACCACCACCACAAGTGGTGCCAGTCAAGGGGGACGGGAGCATAGCCAGATCCAGAGCTACTCCTGTGGCACACGGACATGTGGCAGGAAACGTGAATTTATCGCCGCTCAACTCGAGTGCCACTGGAGGGGCGCACTTGTACATTTTTCGTGACTCCACTTGTTGCTCCCGCATATAGTATGTATATATATAAAAGAGCTCTAATTTCGGTTCGTGCGCCATTCAACGGATTTTCCAGAAAATTTTCCATTTGCTTTTAAATAATTGCCCTGCTCGGGGCCCTCAAGTATCCAGAATTGCCAAAGCTGAGCGAGCCCACATCCCCTGGCAATTAGTTAAATGGCAAAGTGCAAGCCACACACACACACACAATACACTCACTGGCGTTTAGAGAAATCATTAGATCTAAGTATTGGCTTGGTAACTATATTCTACAGTGGAAAAAATAATTGTTTAAAATTTATTAAAGATTATTCTTAGCTCGTGAAAAAATATTTAAAATATAGAAGCAGCCAATGTAGGCTCAAAACACTTAATATTTATGAATTAATTTCTTCTGAAAATAATAAATGGTCATTTCAGATATTTTTGAATACAAACATTGCACTTACAATACTGTTATTCACTTCAAAAAGTCAGGCAACACTTTCTTTTATATTGTACATTTCTTTCTCCATGAGTTCCTTATCCTTTTCAACTTATGTATACATTATAAATATAAATATTTTATAACTATATAAAAATATATATTTAAATTATAAATTTCTCTGTAAATTATATGGTTAACTGGGGGTCTCTCTGGGCCATTTTGCGCACTACAAACTGGAAGTTGTCCCAATCAAAATAGCCAAATGACCGCACAACAACAACAACAACGGTCAACAGTTACAATAACTGGTTCTCCTATTTAGCAGTAGTTTTTCGCTTTTTTTTCGTTATTGTTTATATTGCTGATTGCCTGATGCCATCTCTGTCTGTCTGCTACCTTTTTCGTCAGCTTACCTTGAGTAAGATTTTTCTATATATTAATTACAATATTTTAAGCAAACTTGAGAACATAAACCCGAGCTCAGAAATTACAGAGTCGGGGTTTAAAAAGCTATAGCTTTAGTAGAGTTTATTTTTTTTCGCAAATTTATGGGTTATTAAAAGTAAATGCTTAACAAGATTGTTGAAATTAACTATATCCTCTTAATTTAATAGAGTTCTTTGTCTTTTATATATTATAAAAATCTTAGAAAATAGATTTTAATGTTTGTTTTATAAGAAACAAGCAAACTACCTTCATAACAATTATTTTTTTAATTATCCTTTTCATTGCTTTACCTCTCCTTGATATTCTAGTTAGTAAATAATACTCTAATAGAAATTGTTGATAAATTTCAATGACTTTCTTAACTTCATATCAACACGCACTGCAAAATTCCCAATTTTTTGTTTGTTATTACCCAACATTCTCTGCCGATCGGACGACGATCTTTAGAGGTCTGCCTCTGATATTGCTGCTACTGCTGCTGCTGCGTGCAACTTGAGATGCATTAGGAAAGGTCAGTGCCATCTCCCCGTCCCTGTCTATCCCACATCATGCCACTGCCACTGTCCCCTGTCTCCTGTGTCTCTGTTTTCTGTCTCTGTCGCCAGTGCCTCAAATGCATCAAAACGCGCTTTTCTTTAATGCACTGAGAGAATTTAATATTATTAATAATGGCAAAAGAAAACTTACAAATATTTTAATATTATTTTAAGGCATTAATTGTTTAATTTCATTAAATTTATACTATGTATTAATGCCTTCAAAATCTAATTTATTTATTCATTTCTTTTAACTACATTTTAAATCTATTTTAAGAATGAGAACTGATTATTATCTATCCATAATATGATTTTTTTAAATTATATTATAAAATATATATATATTTTATTCCATTTCAAACTATATAAAAATATAAAAAAATATTATTTACCCCTCCCATAGCTTCCTGTGAGTCCTTGTGAGGTTTTTATATGATTTCCTTAGCTATTCTTAAGCCTAGATATCTTTGATTAAGTTACTCTTACATTTCCCCATAGTTTTTCCCTCTGCACACACATTTTTTAGTAGTTATTTTTTTGTCGGTCTCTGCGTTGTTGTCGTTGACGTTGCTGCAGTGGTTGTTGTTCTTGTTGCTGTCTATCAGAGTAGGGTTGCGGGGTTAAGGGGGCCGCCGTGGAGCTACGTTTCGCGCTTACTTGCTTTTAATTCTTGCATTGCGTTTCAAGTTGCAGGGCACTCGGGGCCCACCAATACAAATAAAGGTTGTTGGTTCGCTGGTTGTGTGTGGTTAGTGCAGCTGCAACTGCAACTGCAGCAGCAGCAGCAGCGGCAGCGGCACAAAAAACGCGCAACTCATTTAAAAATGCCAACGTCCATCAACGAGGATCGCCGAAGATGGCAGAATTTGTTGTCGTTTCGCTTTTTTGTCAAATTGTTTTGCTGAAATTTCTTGAGAACTTTTGCATTGTATTGCAGAGATCCTCCGCCCTGCCCTTGGCCCCCCTTTAGTATCCTATGCTGTTTTTTGTGCACTATGAGTGTGTGTGTGTGTGTGCCAGAGGGAGAGGTCCGAGGAAGTGCAAGTTCCACAACTAAAAGACGACAATGAACTGTTTTGTATTGTTCGCTGCCTCAGTTCAGTTGGGTTTCCTCTGACTGTTCTTAGGGGTTCTTCTGGTCTCAAATTTCAGCATTGCATAATTCACAAAAAAATACGATTTAAATCCCGACGACCTGGCCTCATTTCATTAGCCATTTCAATTAAATAAAACGATGAAGAAGAACTTTGTGCCAAACAAAATTAGAGAGAAGCTGAGTAGGAAATGCAGAAAAATACTTGCACTTTACGCTTGAAAATGTATTTTTTTTGCTATTTTGCATTTGCTAATAGAATTTGCACTAATTGAAATGATGAAATAAAAAAAAATGGAAATAATCTAGGGAAAAAATTGCAAAAACTCGGTGTAAAAATGTCTTGTATCAAAAAAAAGAAGAAAACTAACACAAAAATGTCGTAGCTGGCGACTTGGAGGAAAAAAAATTGAATTCAATTTATGGCAATTAACAGAAATGCTTTCTGCACTTTTTCCTCCCTCTTTATGGGCTGCCTGGCACTTTTCATTAAGCGTTAGACTTGACGTTGGTAATTTCTAAATTCTCTGAGCTTATAGCACCTGAGGCCCAAAGCCGTTAACAGACATTTTTGGCCACAAAACAAGACACTCACGCACACAAATTGATGTTAAGTGTCCTCCTTGGGGAGATGATAATTCTGTGGTCTACCCCGGCATGATTCATACACATGACACCCAAACACTGAGAGAAAAGTGTATAATAAGTTGAAAATGTTTAAATTTTAGGTTTTAAAAGAATACAGTTGGGATTTTGGTAGTACAAATGGATCACAGTAAGGATGAATTTGATTAAAGAGATTAAAATACAATTATATTGAATTATCTCCCTCTAAGCTACAGTTTTTAGTTTAACACTTTTAAATAAATCTAAATATCAGAGAAGACCTATATTTTTCCCAGTGCACCATTGTGAGTGTTGACTCTTTGGCTTGTGTGGAAACTGAAAACATTTTGGCAGCATTTCAAGGCTGCAGGAGGCGGGGCAGGGACTTCACAAAGAAGCACGAGTCAAGTGCCCCGGGATGGAGTGCAGCAGCAGCAGCAACACACAAAGGCGGAGGCGCCACACACACCGAGAGGCTGGGGCAGCCACACCTGTTGGCCACTGCAGACTAATTTCATTACACACACACGACAGACCGCAAACAACAGCAGTCAAAGTGATTATGGCATCTAAATCGAAAATTGCACAGCACTTTCGGTTTCGGTTTCGGCAAAACACACACACAGCACTCTCGTGCCGGCACCTGTTGCTTTCAGCCAACTGGATTAGACCATCTCCGCTTCACCCTGCGGCTGCATTTCCATTTTCCAAGTGTTTGTGTGTGTGTGTGTGGGCAATGCATTTTCCATTCAAATTTTCAGCAGCATCAGGCAATAGGCCTGGCCAGCCACACACGACCAGAAAACAGAAAGCAGAGCGATTTAATTGAGTGTTCTTGCTGAAATTTAGTTCAGGGTCAGTTGTGTGCATTTGGCTTTTGGTCTGGCCAATTTGGCCAATTTGGCAGGAAGAGTGAGAGGGGGTGTGTGTGTGTGTGTGTGTTGCAGGGGGAGATGGGTTTTCAGTTGCCTCATAATTTATGCATTGCGTATACGACGTGAGGTCTCTGGCTAGTGGCGAAATGTTAAACACATTTCGTAAATCAAATTTATTGTCTCAATGATTATGTAGATTGTCTGTTTAGACTTTTAAAATATTGCGTAAATATTTGTTTATACTTGGGGCAATGCAGAAGCGTTAACAATATGAACTTGAATATAAATAAAATTTATTAAGTAATCATAATGGATTTTCTGTAATATAAAATATGTAGAAAAATGGTTAAATGTATTGAGCTAAATATAAAAAATTTATTTGAAGAATAAAGTTGATTTTTAATATTAATTTTGATTATATAAAAATCTTTATAAAGTCACAAAAAATCTGTTCCTGGTTCAAGTAACTTACAAATTATTTTTTTTGGTTTTCCCTGGGAACTTAACCTTCTTAACGTAAACCCCCCTTTTCTCAGGCTTGGGGTTTCCTTCGCAATTATGCGTTCATCTACCTGGAGTCATAATTTTCTCTCTTCCCATCTCTTGATATTTTTTAGGCTTCACAACTCTTTTGCTTTTCTTACCTCTTTCTTCGTCTTGGTGTTCCACTTCTCATTAGCAAGAGTTTTTTGCTGCCATTCAGTTCAGTTCAGTTCAGAAAGAGTCAGTGTTTTTAGTTTAGTTTTTTTTCTCTTGCTCTTTGGGATGTCTTGGCACCCCACCCAATTTGGCCTGCACATTTAATTGCAGTGCATGGCATTCCCCGTTCTTCATAGATCCCTCCTCCTCGCTCGCTGCCACCCCATTCGCAGCCGTTAAGTGCCAAAACAAATTGTGAGAAAAATGCCCAACAACAGAAAATGTGCGTGCTACATAAATTAAAACCTATGCTTCACTGGTCCGCCTAGAACATAAGGTTTCAAGTAGGGGCAAGAGGGATGGCATGATCGGTTTAGAAAGAGATCGAGTGAGAGGGATAGAAGGGCTCATGAGCCTCATAAGTCCATACAAAGTTTTTATCGCTTGGCTCTAGCCCTGTGCTCACTCTCTTTTTCACTCTGCCGGCCGATCTCATATTTTATGTCAAAGTCAACGCTTTTTTATCGGTCACTGAAAGAATATTATTTGAATTTTAATTAATGGAGGAAATAAAGGAAAATGGGTAGCTATACAAATGCTAAAAATAAGTATAAATAAAAATAATTGGAATATAAAACTACAAGAATACAAATAGAAATACTTTATCAAAATACTTGCTTGTTTTTAGTCTTTAAATAAATCACAATTGATCTTTGTATAAACTTATAATTAAAATTTAAATTAATAAATTAAGAGTATATATTAAAATTAGTATTCTACTATTTTTTTCGTTTTTATATAATATTTTGGTAGTAACTTTTCGTTTTTATTTTCAAAGAGCGAAATTATTTATGCCTTAAGTCTTAGTACATATTTTGTACTACAAAAGAATTATAAAATATATAAATAATATTTCAAATTTAATAAAAAATAATAAATATATGTAAATTATGATGTTTAAGGAATAATAGACAACTCTATTTAATATTTCTGTCTTTGATTTTAAGTTATTTAACTATCGCTACCTTAAGTCTTAGGAAAAATATTTTATCAGGGATTTGGTACAGATTTTATTAACAATATTTCTAAACAAATCACATCGACTTTTCTCGCTGTGCAATTCCTCTTTATCGCTTCGCTTGTTTTGCATTGAATTCGGGTTTAAAATTGTTCTTGTTTTTTGCGGCTGCTGCTGCATCGCATATTCGTCAATTTTTTTGTAGCTGCCGCAGTTGCTGCTGCTTCTGCTGCTGCAAGTGGCTGCCATCTTGATTATGTTGTTTTTACAGTGCAGCTTCGACTGCAACTCCATCATCATCACTGCAATGATGATGATGATGATGATGATTATTATGGCGTGTTTGCTGTAATTTGCGCTACGTAAAACGTTCAAAAATGCAACAACGAACTGCATCAACATCAAGAAGTGCAGCAGAAGCGGCAGCCACAAAAAATGCGCTCTAAATGAAGGGAATTGAGTTCTGCGATCGTTGACGCCGCTTCTGCTGCTGCTGTTGCTGTTGCTGCTGTTGCTGTTGCTGCTGTTGTAGTCGCAGTCACTGCCTCCGTCGACGCAGCAAAAATAAAGAGCAAAATACGAAAAACCTTGAGGACGGTCAGTAACCGACAACCGCCAGGCCAGTAAAATTTGTATGAGCTGCCAACGAAATATTTCTTTCTCCTTTTTTTTTCTCTTTTTTTCCTTATTTTGTATTTACATACTCTCTCCCTTGAACTGGGACATTCCATCTTTTGTCCAACATTGATAATGACAAGATCAAGGGATTAAGGCTGATTAACTAAATTATTTATTATTAGTAAAAGGTAAAATTAACTGGAGATGATATGTTATTATTATATAAGATACTTGGTATTTATCAGATAAATTGATTTCTGATAATTGTAAGCTTACAATAAAGATTGGAATTATAAATATAAGACATAATTTATTGTAACTTTATAATTATAGTACCTAAAATAATGTTCAGTATTATTTATTGTAGAATGAAATATCTGTAACTTTTGTATTAAAAACACAATAAATATATATAAGATATATTAAAAAAGTTCTTAAAAAAGCACTGCCAATGGTATTATGCTTGATAATATTAGCTTTAAATGGATCATGAAAATTACTCTATTGGAATATAAAAATATTATTTCTAGATATTTATTTTAGTATCACAATTATTTAATTATATTTCATATATATATTTTTCAGCTATTTTATTTATTATTAAATTATTTTATTATTTTTTAGAGTATCTCCTCCTGCGACCTATTTAAATTAATTTTTTTTGCTGCCCTGCTTGTGTTTGGGATATATTTATTTTTGGTTGCTCTTTCTGCTGCGTTTTCGTTGGTTTTTTCGTATTTTTGTGTTCATCTGTTAAGTTCTGCCGGTGTTGTTTTTGTTTTTGTTGGTGTGTTCTTCATTTACTTTTTATTTTCGTACAGTCAAATTGCACATTTTTGGCTTTGGGGTGGAGCCCGCTCTCGGCTTCCTCCTCTGCCGCCGCCAATGCGTTCTGCTGACTGCCTCTGCCGGCGTCGTCTCTCTGCCCTTTTGTTGTTGTTGTTGGTTTTTGGGTGAGGTCGTGGTCGTTTTGCCGGTTGTTTAATTCTTTTTTATAAATTTTTCCTTTTCGTATTTTTTCTTATTTTCGTATTTTTGCGTCATCAGCGGAGAGCGAGGAGCAGCTCGAGCCCTGCACTTGAAAACTCAACTGGCATGGCTTCAGGGCAACCAAAGGGGGGGTTTGAGTGAGGAAGGTGGGTTTTTTTAGGGGTTAAGGGGGATGCAGAGTGAGGCTGGGGACCCGGCATCAACGTCATCATTGTGGACTTTAAGTGGTTTTGGGTGTGCTTGTCTCGTTTTGCATTCGCCGGTGTGTGCGTTTCAATGTATCTTTGTATCTGTATCTTTATTTGCACCGTAAAGAAATGAATCTTTTAAGTAGAAAAACTAATTAAATTTATATAAATTTATAAAAATATATATAATAAATTTATAATAAAAGCAAAAATAATTTTTATAATTACTTTAGATTTATCATTTTATTTTTGATGGAAAAGTAAAGAATAAAAATTTGTTTTTGATAGGTTTTAACAATTTCTCCAGAAATATTAAAGTTTAAGATCTTATAACTATATATACGATATCAAATTAAATTTATTTAAGCACATGTAAATTTTTTTAGTGCATATATCTGCATCTTTACATGTATCTTTTGTGGTGTGCGAGTGTATCTGGACCCCATGCGGTTAATTTATGCCCGCTTGCAATTTCGGCAGACACTGCCAGGCTCTCAAAAAGGAGGAATAAAATTGCAACAAAAATATATACATATATATTTTTTTGGTCTAGTACTTGCTGTTTTTGTTGGTTTTTCGGTGCGCAACCAGTTTCATTTTTAGAACATTGACGAACCGGTTTTTTTGGGACGCGGCTTTCGGCTTTCGATTTTATTTGTTGCCGTCGTTGCCGGCACATTAACTGGTTGCAGTTTTGCGAGTGCTGCTGCAATTCTCAGCCAGTTGATAAATCTTTTTCTCGTTTTTTTTTTGTATTTTTTTTTTTGGCGCGGCATTGCCGTTGTCATAAATTTGCATTGGGCCATGCCATTGGCCCTGACATTTCTAAGGCTTCCTTGGAGCCGCAATGAATAGTAACAACAAAAATCAGCAGCCAATGCAATTAATCACAGCCAAATGCACAGAACGAGCATGTGAAATGACAGACAGAAAAAAACAGAGAATCAGAATCGGATTCGGAATCGGCATCAGATACATTCTATAGAAAATGTAATTTAAACAGTGGATCTATGGGTTAAATGTGTATAAATTAAATATAAATAATAAAGAACTAAGTGCGCTTGTGTCTTATTTCATCTGAAATTAATGCAGATTGTGTTTGAATAAATACTCATATTAAATATATTTATTACAAATTTCCCATAGAAATAATCTCCTCCCCTTTCACAGCTCCCAACCCACTGTAAATCATATTTATTTTCGTCTTCTCCATACTATATTTTCAGGCAAACTAATCCAACAATTCGCCTTCATTTTCGCCCCACAAACCTCGCCGGAGACATGGGAATGTGACAAGAGAGTCGATGAGAAGAAGGTGCCGATGCAGATCTGCGGCCAGCAATTTGATTGACTCTTTTTGCCCAGGCCATATCGAATTTAGCCGGGCCGAGACCATGCCAACCGGAGCAGAGCCGCCGCCACCAACAACTCCGTTCTCAGCCCAACTCTCGGGTATCCTAGGTCTCTCAGTCTACCGCCAGCCGTCTCTTGGCCCCATCATAAACTGATTATTTTTAACAGAATCATTACCGTCAAACAGGGCAATGTCGGCAGTTGGGAACAGGCAGCAGCATCTCTAAGCCATCTGGCCAACCTGGTTAAATTTTCACGATACTCTTACTGATCGATTTGGTGAAGATGGGGTTTGGGTTTTAATTGGTGATTAAATATTTTAGAAATTAATATAGGTATCATCAATAAAATGTATCTTTATAACTTGTATTTTATTTCTTTAAATATTATAGCTGTTGAAAGTATTACAACAAATTACAAATTACAGAGGTCTAATTTTATAATTATAATTATTACATCCCTAAAAACACATTACATTAAGCTTAAAATATAAATTAATAATAAATATTTTTCTATAGTTTTATAAACATATAAAATTTTCCCAAGTTAGGGTATTCAAACCACTAGTTATCTCTCCGATCTGTGTGGAATCTGATTTTTTCTGTCGCTGACTTTGCCCCCTGTCTGTCTGCCAATATATATGTGTGTGTATGTTGGTGTAATTTGATTTTCTGAAAAGTTTCCGATTTCTAGTAAATTTTTTTCGCATAGCAAAAGAAACGTCTAGAGCTTGTCGGGGTTTTTGTGGTTAATTTCTTTTTTAAATCGTTTTCGCAGCTTGCAGCGAAGCAGGGCAAGAGATGCGATTATCAAAAGCCGGGAACAGCTGTTACATCGGTTTGGTTCAAAGTCTAGGGACTGGTATATATACATATTTCGGTATCTGACAGTATGCGGCGCTCGCTCGTATGCATGACTCAAAATTGAAATTCAAAACGAACTTGACAAAATTAAAAGAAAGAAGCTCCATTCATGCACGCACACACACAATGCCGGCAAGTAAACACACACACGCATGACAGACGGTCGGTGGCTCATTTAGTCATTCCGTCAGTCCGTCAAGCAGCCATTCCGTCATTTAACCAGCGCCCTCAATGCACGCTTTATGCGATGACAACAACGAAAACAACGGCAACAGAAGCAGCGACAGAGGCAAACTCAAACTCAGCCAAAAAGTTCATTGAACCTGGCCCAGTGCGAATTCGGTTGTCGTAGGTTAGGGACGACCGACCGACCGACTGAATATACGTATATAAATATATATATATAAGGACAAGGAGGGGCAGCAGCAGCAGCAGCAACTGCGACAACGTCAACGCTGACGCTGTGCAAATACAGTGAAGTTTTGTATAAAGATACTTCTTGGGTTTCAGGGGTTTATAAAAAAATATATATATAAATAAATATATACATATATGTATATTAAGAAAGTGTTAGTTATAATTAATTTAAATTTTTAGTTTGCAAATAAATTTGAAAAGATTGTTGTGCACTTCTCAGATTTACATAACTCAGCAAGCGCCTTTTGGGTATGCAACACCTTTTGCTAATATTTTTTTAAGTCCCTGGTATGTCATGGTCGGCATATTTTTAATGTTTTGCTATCTTTAAAGAGTTAATTAAATAAAAAAAAATATTTTATGAATCTTATCTTTATAATTTTAAGGCTTTTTTACTTTAAGGTATTTAAATAATAATTTAATAAATAGCTTAAATATATAAAAATTTTCCTGATTATAATTAATAAAAATATAATGGTGAATATTGTAATAATAGTTTTAAGTTTTTGTTTATCTTTAGCAAAATAAAAAGTTATTGTTATTAATTATTTATTTAATTTAGAAATGAACAATTTCCTATTTCTAATGAATATATTTTTAAACTCTACTTGTACAATTAATATCCCTTTTAAACTCCTCGTAAATAACTGTTTAACAACCAAGTCCTCACTGTACTTGGCTGCTTGGGCTGCCTTTGCTGCTGCCAAGTGTGACGAAAAACATACAAAACAAAATACACAAAAAAGAAGCGAAATAAGCGAGACAAAAACAACAATGAGAGCCACAAAAAGCGTATTCAAAATAATAATAAAAATCGGTTTGTTCGGTTCATGTCCATACCCCCGCCTGGATCCTCCCCCCTTTAGTACAGATGGAGAATTCTATATAGCGAATACGTATACAATGGCAAAGAGAAGTGACCGTTGCTGCTGGTTCATCGTAGTCTCTGTTGTGTTGGTCATGGACGCCATTTCACATTTGTGAATCATGTGTCGCGATAAAGAAATACTCATAAAAGCGAGTGCGAGTGCGAGTGCGAGTGCGGGTATCGAGTACCCAGGGGGTACAGGGGGTATAGGTACTCCTCCTCGGCTAGAGAATCACAAGCCACAAAAATTTCTTCCTCTGGCGCTGATTCGGTTTCGCCATCGCACATACATACACACATATTTAGTAATAGTGAGTAATGAGGTTTTTGAACCCTCCGGCTGCCGGCTGCCCTTTTGTGCGGTTCGGTGTCCCAAACCCCATAATCTCCACATTTCTCCTCCCCTTAATTTTCCCCATTTTTTGTCGTATCTTTCTGCACTTTTGGTCAAATGTTTCGATTGACAAGGCAAAGACCAAAATGAGTTTAGCTCAGAAGTGGGCTGAATCGGTGGGTGGGACCTTCTGTAATTGTTGGTATATATATGTACAAGCAATGCTGCCGGGTTTTATTGGGTTAGCCAGCCATTGAAAGCGGAGCAGTAATTGTCGTAGAAAATTGCTGGTATTTGCTCATATGCGTGGATTTTCGTTTGCCCTTATTTTTGACTAAACAATGGGGTTGAACGGGTTTTCGGAAACCTGGAGTGGGAGAGAGGAAAATGAGAGCTAACAGTAGGTGGTTTCACATTTTTGAGAAAAGTATACATTTTGGAAATTAATTAAAGGGAGGCGATCTACTTTGATGGTTTAATATTTTAACATGTTGAACTTAATGAAAATCTAAGCTTTTCTAGCACAAAATAAGTTTAGGATATTAACTTCTATATTTTTTTTTTCTTAATTTGCATTTTATTATTAAAGCTTATTTAAAGAGCTGTAAATATAATTAAAACAATAAGAATATATATATATATATATATGTTTAAATATTTTATATATAATCTTGATCAGGATTAACAGGCGGATTTTTGTGATTGGATTTTCATTTTTTTTTTTTTCAGTTTACAAATTAAAATCCCTTCAAATTAGAATTATATCCCTTTATTAACACGCTCTCTAATTATGTAGCATAAAGCTAATTAACCAGATTAACACTTTCCTGCCATCTAAAAACCATTTCTATTGCAATTCAAATCTCATTAAATGCCTGTTTAAATGAACTACTAAAAATCTCCCGCAAATCCATTTTCAAGGCACATGAAATTTAATTGCACACAAAATTCACGTGGCGCACATGGCGTATGCGTAATTTGTAATTGAATTGTTTGCATACACAAACACAAACATTTATAGAAATATATATGTATATACATACCGAAATCACTTTCGCTTTCGACTTCATTGATATCAATGACTAAACATCTAAAATTGGCAGGCCCCCGAAAGGCGGAGATTTGCAGTGGAAATTGCAGTACAGCAGCCACAGGCAACACCAACACCAAACAGCAACAATAACAACTACAAATTGTGTGTGAACACGTGTCGATGGTTGGTATATGTGTGCGTGTGTGCCTGTATGTGTTGGTGTTTGTGTTATTGTGGCGGTTGGAGCCACAGGCGCTTTGGCAGTTGTTGCATTCATCTGTGCTGCTGTGCGGCTTTTGGCAGGAAGCCAAATAAAATTTAGAGATTTGACCTTACACACGGCCTGTCTGTCGGTGTGTGTGTATGCTTTGTGTGTTTTCACACACAACAACAGCCAGCGAATCGGTCCAAATGTTTGAATGGTTTCCGCGTGGATGCTGCCTGCCTCCATTAGAAAGGCATTTGCGGACCATGTTGGCTATGTGTGGTGTGGCTCGTTGACATTGACATTGGCTAAATGGCAATTTGTGCGTACGCCTGTTTCACACTCAATGTGTGTATGTGTGTGTGGAAAATAGGAATCTAATTTTAAATTTAGACCGCAACATATGTATCAGTGGGTAAAGTTCAGGGTGACAACATTACTGGGTCTATCAATGACCTACAATGGGTGGAAATAAATAGATAAAATAGAGAAATAGAAAAGAGTATATGATAAGAGCAAGCAAGGTCGACTTTTTAAATAATTTAATACGATAGTAGATATATTTAAATATTTATTAGATTTTATTTGAACAATTTATATGAATAAAGCAGAAAAGTATTTTTATGATAAAAACAAGTAAAGTTGTAAAGTAAATGTCTTCGCTTTCTCCTTCTCTTAAAAATCATCTATTTACCTCACATCTTGACTTTTAAAAGCAATTACCTTTAATTTTATTAAATAAGAAATTAAATCAAAATCCCATTAACATATCTAATCTGCCAGTAATTGTTTTTTAATGAGAGTTAATAGACATTAAAGCAATCTAAATGCTAATTTAAAAGGGCCATGTTTAAGAGATATGCTAATTATAATGTTAGTTCTTAGGAAAAGGTTTGCTGCAGAGAAAAAGTTGACAAGCCAAAAGAAAACTTATTAAGAAATGAATGTTCTAATGCATATTTTTATGAATAAACATCCCAAGAATTTATTTTAATATTTATAAAATCCTTTAAGTGCCCTTAGGCTATTTTTATATATTTTTCAAAAGACTTGAAGTAGGTGGAAATATCCAGTAGTTTAGTGGCTGGGCATCGGTGGACAACTCTTGGCGTTATCTGGCAAAAATAACAATTGGCTCCGGGGCATTATCTTATCAGTGCACTTAATCTCGGTGGGTGCTCAAACGGCACTTCACTTTCTTGACACAGCAAAAAAAAAACGAAAGCGAATCATCAACAGAATGTGAAAATAATAAAACCAACAACAGGGGCAACGCACAATGAACCCCATGAAAAGAAAAGCAAAAAGTACAGAAAAATTACAAAAAATACAAAAAAGTAAAATAAGTAAGTAAAAAAAAAAAAGGAAAAGGGAAAAGAAACATTTAAAATATTTATATGTGTATATAGTAGACTGTGCTGTGTGCCTGACCAAGGCCAAGCAATTTTGTATTGCTCTCGGGTTCCTTGGCCTCAGTGGCAGCAGCAGCAATCTCTGTTGTTGTCGCTGATTCTTGGTCATTGGCTTGCCGCTGAGTTTGCTCTTGGCGGAGAGCTCATTGCTTATTTGCTGAATTCATTGCGTTTCGGGTTTATTTATATTCGATTTTTTCGTTTACTTTTACTCGGAAGCGAGGATGCCCCATGAGGTCATCAGGCCGGGCATCCCTGCCCCTCTGCAACTCTCTGTTTTGCATTGAAAAGCCCAAAGTAATTGCAGCTTAAAAACTATAATTAATAATATATAAAGCACTTATTATGAGGCCTCCCTCTCTCTTTCTCTCTCTATAAGTAAATATGTAAAATTGTTCCGTGTAATCTGCATGTAAATTAATTTATTTTTGTTTTAATCTTTGCCTTGCCTGGCTTTTCTTTGTGTGGGATTTAAACGATTTTTACGAGTGAAGCTAAAATTAAAATTATGTGAGTGAAACGGGGACAGTAAATTAATCATTTTTTGCTTTAAAAATTTAATAATAATTTATTTTTAAAGTTCTCCTTGGACACCCGTTGCTCTCGATTGGCCTTAACCGGATCACGAGCACATTTTCCACCATTTCCATATGTCGCCTAATGTCTCTTGGCTTTTATTCTTAATTCCGCTTAAGCATGTTGCCATTATAACTGATTTATCTTGATTTTCATCTAATTGCGAGTTTAATTTCGCCTCATTATTTATGATGGCTCTGGCCTGGCCCGTTTGTTTTATATTTTCTCTTTAGTCCATCGCCTTGCCCACTCAACTAACCCAACTCATTCCCAAGCTCATTTCAGCTACTTCCGCTGGAGAGGTGGCCAAGTTCCGTCAGATGCCAGTTACCAAACGCTGAGAGTCCATAGTGCGGACCCAGAACGGATGCAATTCGCTTCCTGCGCGTCGGCACTTGGGCGCCTCTCATTTGGCCCAATCAAACGCTGGTCTCCCCAGAGATGACAACTTTTTCAAATGCCCTTTCAAAGGAGTCACTTGACTTTAGGTACATAAATAAATTAGAAAAAAGTAATGTAATCTTTACTAAAAATAAAACAGAAAATGTTTAGAAGATAAGTTGAATTTTCTATAAATTAATTTTAAGTTATTAAAATTCTTAAATGAATAAAATAAAACTATATAAAAAAGGAATTCCTTAAAATTCTGTCTTATCTTAATATTTTCTAGACCTTAAACCAAATTCTCCAAGTAATTCCTGAGGGTATTAAGTGGCTTCCCATAATCAAAGCTTGTCCCTTGCAATTGCTTAGTCCAAAGGAAATGCATAATTTTGAAGCAAAGATTCCTTTAAAAATTGTTCCTTAATCGAGGTTTCATTGAGTGAGAGTGTGCGTGTGTAATGAGACTGTGTGTGTGTATGTGGTTGTGGGGAAGTCTGGAACCCTTTAACCCTCAGGCTGTTTGCCCCCTTCCTCTTCCTGTTATTCTCCAGCCGGCTAAAGAGTATCTTCAAGATGCACAAAAATGCATTCTTTGTGCTCCGATTGCAGCGGTGTGCGAGTGTTGTGTGTATATCTATGTGTTGTGTGTGTGTTTGCACCCCTTTGGCTGTTTGCATTGCGTCAGCCCGTTGCATTTTAATTTTAGAATATATTTTTGGGTCTGGATTGCAACTCAACTTCAGCTCAGCTTTCAATGCTCATGCATGCCGTGCGTTTCATTATATGCGGTGGTTTTTCTTGCTTGTTTTTTTTCACTCCTGAGTGTGTGTGCGTTTGCCTGCTGCATTTTTCATTATGCAAAAATTGCATACCATTTTTTTTGGGAACTTTTTCACCGATTTTTGTTTTCTTGCTTGGGTTTTTTGTATTTTTTTTTATATGTTTTTCGAAATGCATTCAACGCAAATTGCACGTTTTGGTTCGTGCATCTTTTGTGCCAGAATGCAACTGCTTTTTGGGGTGGATTTTTGCAGTGTCTCTCTCCCTTTCCCTTACCCTCACCCTCACCCTTACCCCTTTCCCTTTTCACAACTTTTTCGGGGGTTTTTGTCGCATTTGCTTACGTGGTTTTAATTTTAATTGCTTGTCGTCATCGTCACTGCTTTTTCCCATTTCATATTTTCGTTGCAGTCGCTTTTTGTTTTTTCGCTTTTTTTACGATTTCGGGTCGTGTGCATGTTGTCGCCGATTTTATCTTTTGTAAATACAGCAATTATATATGTTCCTTGATGGCGACATTATGTTTTGAAGCTCTGTATTTTTTTCGACTCTCCTTTTTTTTCGGGCATACTTGTGACGAGTGGTTGAGTGTTTGCGGATGTGGGCATTGGTTTTTTATATAAATTTTTTTTTGTATGAGAAAAGGGCTTGGGAAGAGTTCGAAGCTCAAAGGATAATTATGCGAGGAGGACTCACTTCGCCTGTTTTTTTCTCATTTGCCGGAAGATGCAATTTAAAGTGGGTTTCTTTTTTTAAGGTTCTTGACGGTGTATTTTTTGCTTTTACTTGGCTCAGGTGATTAACGTTTATTTTTTTTTAAGGAAATTAGTGGCTTTTAAAAATGATCTTAAAATAAAAATAAAATTATAAAATAAATAAACATGGAAAACCGTTAATGAGTAATTTTTTATTAGGGGTATATTAATATTTAGGTAATTTTTAATAAGCAAAGCATTTAGAAATATAGAATATTTTATTAAACATTTTTATAACTACTATAAAGGTTGAACATTATGAAAAATATGTAACTAAAACTCTATATTTATATAAAAAAAAATCCCCCTTTAATCCCTTATGCCACATCCCTCCCAAACACACCTTTTCCACCTCAAAAAACCTCCCAAAACTAACCTATCCACAGCCACAAAATGTCAGATCTAAGCTCACAGCTGGCCAAGGTCAGTTGTGAGCTCAATTAAATGCACAAATATTTCGCTTATTAGAAAAACATTCGAAAAAAAACAATTCTGCCACAGCGCATAAAAACCAAAACAAATTATACAAAAACAAAAAAGAAAAAACTACTAAACAATTACTATTTTTATTATACACGAATTTTGTTTCTTTCATTTACAATCATGCAAACACACAAACAGAAAAATGGCAGCACAGCAAAAAATTACAACGAAATTTTCGCATTAATTGAGAGACCTTGAAACCAGTCACGACTCAAAATTCTGGCAGAGACCAGGGGTTGGGGCTACCTAGTTATTCCCCCTCTACGTCTACAGTCTCAGTCTGGTCCATAAGTTTTTCAAGTCAACGCCAACGCTGTGCCGAAAAAAAAAATTGCACAAAAAAAAAAGGAAATAATAACAATAAAACTAAAAATATTTTTGTCTACAATGACATGCAATTGAGGCGCTGCAAGTCGAGCCGCGACTCGAATGGAATCGCAGGCTGCGGTCTCTCTACCAGCTCTCAGTCAGTCAATATCTCAGTTGGTCAGTCAGTCAGTCAGTTAGTCAGTTAGTCATTCAGTCATTTCAGCCAGTAAGGTGCGCAATCAGTTCCTCGTTGAGACTTTTCGTTAATAAGCATTCATTTGGGGTTTTACAGGAACTCATTTTCACAGTTTTTGGGTTTTAAGACTTGGGTTACACCTTAATGTTTTATAACTTATTTTAATTTGATTTCAGCTAAATGAAAGTCGTATACATTTATTTATAATCACATTATTTAAATTATTTATTAATTTGTATATATTTTCTTTTTAAAAATATGCTTGCACTGATTTAAATTTTTACTGGCAATGACTTGTTTACTTTTTTTGACCACACATTTAGTATATTTCCCGGAATTAGTCATACAAGAGTTTACGTTTGGCCTTATCTCTGATTTATTTTTAAATACTCTAGGTTTGGAAATTTTAGTAAAGGCAACTGAGTCAATCAGGGGGTAATTCTGAAAGGTTCTTATATTTGTAATACACTTATAAAGGGGTTTGCCCAATAATTATAAAAAAAAGGAATTAACAATCACACAATAATTACTTTTTCGAGAGAATTTAATTCAGATTTAAATTTAAACTTAATTATTTCATATTCCTTACAGTTTACTCAATAAAAAACTCATTGAATTTAGGAAATTTGTCAATTAATTAATTACTTAATTTAATTTTTAGTTAGACTTAAGAATCATGTTTTTATAGGAGTTTGATTTTATTACCTTATAGATGCTTTTTTTTTTAAAGATTACCTAAATTAATGACATAATTTCCTAATTTAAGAATTTTTTTAAGGATCTTATCTCCCTATAAGGCTATCTCCTCTCCAAAGCTCCCTCTTATCTGTAACCTATCCCAAACTACTCTAGTAAAGTCCCTTAAAATTATAATAATTTCAGTATTCACTCAAAAACTACACCAACACCGAAATCAACAAAATAAAAGTCGCTCAAAAGAACAATAATAAAAAAAAAAAGAAAAACCAAAACAAAAAAGTGCATGTGCAACGGTGGGCTGCGTTCCGTGCACCGTTCCCTCCGCGCCAATCCCGCCGGAATGGAAGTGGAGAATATAGCCGGCTCGGATCGGCTCGGTTCGGCGCTGGCCGCCAGTTGCATTTCGAATTTCGAGCGGTGAGTGAGCGCCTCGAGTGCCGAACGCGGGCTAAAAATCGAAGCCCACAAAAAACTACGAATAAAGAAAAAAAAAACAAAAAACAAATTCCACACACAAAAAACTACAACAATCGTTGCAAATTTTTACAAACTCGAGAACAAAATGCTGCTAAAAAAAAAAGCAAGAGAATAAAAAACTACAACTGCAATGTGTGAAATTCTCAGAGAGCGTGTGCTCAAGTGTGTCTCTGGTCTCTGTGAGCGCTGCAATTAAAAAATGCACTGTACTTGCTCTTGGCCTTCCCCTTAAAAGCGCTCAAAGCTATGCTCTCTCTGTCGCTCTCGCTAGGAGCCAGCTTCTTGGCCACCATTTTCTTTTTTTTTTCGCCTTTTTGCTCTAGCTCTCTGTTGGCCAATTTCGCTTTTAACGCTTTTTGCCGGCTACGAAGCCATGAATGAAGCCAAGCCGGCTCTGCTCTCTGCCGTTCGCTCTTTGGGAACGCAAAAAAAAACTCACTCACTTTGTTGTGAATGCAATTTTTTTCTGTGGTGAGCGAGAGCATCCGCTCCTGGACTGCATGCAGTCTCAGCTGCTCAGCAGCTCCTCAGCTGGCGATGGCAGGCTGGCTTTATTGTCCGTCGGTTCGAGCGGTTCGCTTCGGTCACTCGCTGTGTGCTGTGTGTGCTGCGCTTCGGAAACCGATTCCGATTACGATTCCCAGACCTATTCTACGGTTCTCCCTCCTCCATCCGATTCGGTTTCGGATCGGCGTGCTGTAAGGCAGCAGCAGCAGCAGCGTTGCAGTTGCAGCGCTGCCGGCTTTGGCGTTGACTTCGGCGTTGCGTCGCTGCTTCTCTTCTGGCTGTCGGTGTTTGTTTGTTGTTGTTATTGTTGTTGACGTTGGTCGCGGTATGCAATTTTTATTTACAGTGAACACTGTCTGGCATAGAAAGAAACTAATTTTTAAATGAAATAAAAATTAATAAACAATTTAATTGTAAAATCATTTGAAAATTATCATTTCCGGTTTAGTTTTGTCATTTTTTTAATGTATTTTCCTTGTGAAGAATGATTGCTCTGACAAAATTCATTTTTAAATGAATATGCTTAAAATCAACACCCTCACAAAAATCATTTAGAAAAAGATATCCTTAAGAATGAACTTATTCATTCCTATCTTCATTCGTGAATGAATTTCAACTGATCCTGACGGGATGAACTTTTTGTAACAAAAGGATTGTATTTCCTTTGCTTACAAAATTCACTGCGAATTCATTAATTTAGAATGAACACTTTAAACTTCATTTTAATCATTTCTACCAGAGTTCGATAAATGAGACTTTTAAGAATGGACACTCTGTAAAATAAAAGATTAATTTTGACAAAAATGTATTTAAAAGTAATCATTTAGCAATCCTAAAATAAGAGATTCCTTTAATAAATTTTCATAGTAATACATTCGAACTTATACCAAATGAACCCTTTCAATTGAACTTTCTTAATCCTAACTTTCTTTGCCCTAACCTAACTTATTCATTATAGTTCATTTTACGGACCACACCCTGTATTTTTCCCCACAACAAAAAAACAATAACAACGAGCAGCCAGAAGCCGAGGAAAAACATTTTACGTGCGTTTTTCTTATGACAACAAATTTTTTAGTTGACACACGCAAGGAAAAAAACAAAATGCGACACTGAATTTATACAAAAATTGCTGAAAATGTATGCAAAAGTGCTGTGACAACCACAAATAACCGTAATAGTAAAAAGAGCTTAACAAAAAACAAGTAAAACGCCAAATAACTATAAACAAAGTCCAAGTTTTTTATCATATGTATGTCAGCGAGACAAAAACCAAAAACAGCCATAAAATATTTACCTAAATGAGTTTGTAAATATTGGGACAGTTCGAAAAGAAAAGTGAGTACAAAATAAATCACAAATTTATTATTAATTTTAACACCATATCAGACAGGAGGAAAATGTGTAAAAAAAATTCAAATTCATGACTCGCACTTTGCGTGAATGACACGTACATTTTTCGCTTTCTTCTGTGAGCAAAATAAATGTAATTAAAGTATTTCAGATGTCGTTATATGTATTATTATTACTTCTATTAAGAAGTGACTGTTTTATTTTCCTTGTATTATTAGTATGTAAATATTTAATAATTCACTGAAGTAGATAACTTAATCATGTAGTTATCTTGCTCTTAAAAGTCAACTATATAAAGATAATATAGACTCTCTTCAGCGTATTTTTATATGAATTCTAGGAATCCCCTAAATTTATTACAAATATAATTTCATATATATAAGTTCTCTCTAAGGCTAAGAATATTTTATCTGGTTTGGGATGGGTTCTGCTGAATAAATTGATGACTCTGAATGGGTATGATTCATCTTGAACGATTGCACTGATTTGATCAGCTCGGATCGTGTTTTTTGCTTAGAAAAAATGGCATGTGACTATTCCAGAATTCGGTTGCAAATTGCAAGTTGGATAAAAGAAATTGAAGATTATATTTTATTATTAAAATATAATTTTTAAATTAATTAAAAGACCATATTACCATAGACGAAACTCTTTAACGATTTGTAAATCCACATTCCCTTCAAAATAATTTATAAACTTTGCTATAATTGTACAATTTATAGTCCTAAGATTTATTTTACATTCAACTTAATTCTCTAAATTTAATTCCTAAAGAAAATCTACAGAATTTTCCATTGGTGCTAGAGAACAACACCAAAGCATTTGGAAGCCCAACAAGTGCCTTTCATGGCACACCTCCCCTTTCATCACGATGTGCCATATTTGCTTTCACAAACACTCATTCAGACACTACCTCACACACCCACGATGGGATGGCCACAATGGGCTTTCCTTTATGAGACACAAAAAACGGAATTCACGGAAATCTTAACAGGCAATTAATGCGCAAATATAAATGTCAACTCGAAATTTATTGAATTTGAATGCATTCAAAAAAAATAGAACAATTAAATGAAATGAAAGAGAAGGAGGCAACTAAAGTGGAAGCGAATTAAATGCGAGAGAATAATAATAATAAAAATTTCTAATTAATGCGCTTCTAATTTCAAGTTGACAGACGGAAAACGCTGCCTCTGATGCTTTTATTGTTTCTATATATTTTTCACCAAGTGCTACTCTCTTTGTGCACAATTGCATTTGATTTCGAATAATTCATTTTGCGGCGATTTATGACACAGTCGCTGCCGCATAGACGCAAAAAAATAAGACAATGAATCAGACGATATATATATATATAGTGACATATACAGACTGAAGTCTGACATCCACGCCCACGCGTGCAATTTTCTTTTCACTCGCCACGAGACCAGCCGTTGTCCTTGAGGCTTTTCCGCATTTCCCGACAACTTTTGCAGCTTTAAATTGCGCCAGCAATCAGCGGCGACATCCCCGAGATGGATTGAAATTTAATTTCATGTTCTCAAATTGATTTGTGCGAAACCCCCGTTTCCCCAGAGCCAAGGCCCATTAGTCATCCCCACATCTGGGTGGGAGAGGGGTGCGGGGAAAAGCTGCCAGGATTAGCATTAGACTGGAGAGTGCCACAGGCAACATGCAACAAACAATCATCCGGCGAAGGCTGCACTCGGAGAAAATTAAATTGTTTGAAGGATATAAAGAAGAGAAAACAGATATACAAATATGAAATTAACTAAAACATCTCAATTTTTAAGGTATTTAAATTAATGTATCATTTTTTGTAATAGTTTAATTGTTCAATTGTTAGGCAGGAGGAGGTATAAGGAGGAGCTTAAATTCCTCTTCTCTCAGTGCAGTCTGCCACTTTGCAGTTGTATGTGTGTGTCTTTGCTGCACGTAAGAAACGAGTTATTGGAACAGGTTCATGACCTTGACCATCAACACAAGGCAGCAGCAGCAGCAGCCGCAACAACAACAACAGCAGCAGCAACATTGGCGGCACAACGGCAATTGCAACATCTCTGGCCGGCGCTGCATTGGCCTCCTCCTAGGCCAGACAAAAGGAAGCGGCTGTTGCCGCTGTGGTTGCATCTGCATTTGCATTTGCCATTGTTTGCCTCGTATTGGATTAGATGTTGCAACAACGACACCACCGGCAGCAGCAGCAGCAACAAGTTGCCGCCACTCAGGGAAGTCGGGCAGTAGTCGCCATGTATTTATCGTCCAACCAGGGAGTGACTCACACTCCGCAGGGCCGGGCCTTGGGTTAAGGGTTAGACCTGGACCCTTGGGTAGCCGTGATTCATTTGCTGATAGGTAAATTGGCTTGCTTTTCCGGGTATAGGCAAAAAAAATGAAATAAGCAAAAATGGTACAGAGATTATGAATAAATTGAAGCTAAATAAGTTAAGGATTTTAAAGGGTTAAGAATAAGTTTGATTTGAATTAGATTTAATTTAAGAAGTTCATTAATGCCTTACTTAAATATAGCAAAATATTAATGTATTTATAACTACTAGTTTTGTTAGGGAATACAAACATTTTATATAAATTATTTCTTTTTAAAAATGTATTGTAGGTCTTACGCAGAATTTACTTTCGTTTTTTCCAAGAATATTTCGAAGAAACCACTAATATTTTTATGGAAAAACTAAATTTGTATGGGTTATAATATTAATTTGCTATTTGTATACCCTTGTAGGTTAATATAATTTTAATCAGAAGTTTGCAACGCAGTGAAGGAGTCATTTCCGACCCCATTTCCAGGCATTCCGAACAGAACTTGATGCATTTTCAACTTAGTTATAATGTGTTTAAACTTGGATTATTGTATAAATTTATGTATAAATACCTCTTTAAATTATGATATTTCCTTTATTTTAGAAAGGTTTTATGATTTCATTCAGTGAATTTTTGACTGCAAGGGTATACAAATTACGACTTCCCAAAGATACACAGCTGCATTTCTTGTTATACCCTTGCAGGGTATTATAATTTCAGTCAGAAGTTTGCAACGCAGTGAAGGAGACGTTTCCGACCCCATAAACCATATATATTCTTGATCAGCATTAACATGGGAATCTTTCTAGACATATCCTGAAGAAATCGATTTTTTGGCCATTTTTGCGAAATTTGATAAGGGGTTACATCAATAAAATTAGCAAAAATGGCAAAAAATTTTGATTTAAACTTTTAAATTTGGTATGCAGTTTTTTTTAATTAATAAAAACTAACACAAAACTGCTTTCCGAATCGAAATTAATGCATTTTTGGCATAGTTATGATATATTTTAATTGTTACCTGCAAGGGTATAACAACTTTGGATGGCCAAAGTTAGCTTTCTTTTTTGTTTGTATTTAAAATAAAATAAAAGTAGACAATATTAACAAATTACACAACAAATTATGCAATTAAATTTTACAAAAAGAGTGTAAACATATCGGCAGAGAAATAATAGTTGTCATACATTATGGTTTTGTTGATTTTTTCGCCTAAGGTGTTTACAAAAACAGCTGAGCAAATATTTGTCTATTTTCCGGTTTTAATTTACTCCAAAGGAAATTGTACTTGATAATTTGATAACAAGATACATAAATTTATAATTATAAAAAAGGAATTTCCTTATGATTATGATTAACATAACATATTTAAATATTTAGCTTTGCAAATTAAAACTTGTACAGATTTTTCCAGGCAGAAAATCTCACACAAAATGGTTTACAATAAAATCCGGCAAAGCTTAGTTGGATTTCAGTATTACCCCGGGAAAAGCCATGAAAAAAAATAAACTGTTGCGCTGCTTGAAAAGTGGAGAAGGTGGGGGTTTTGGGTGTGCTCCCTGAATTGGGAGGCTTGAGGATTTTTTTGTTGCTTATTTTTTCGTTTTTCACTTCTTTCTCGCAGTTTTTTTCCAGCTCCTTTTGCGCCACTATATAGTTCGGGGGGTGTTGTTGTTTGTGGGCGGTGGGTGGTCCTGTGGGGTGGCTAGGCCATTGGAAGTACACTGGAAGTATAGTACATAAGCAAGTGCAACAGGCAGTTGTTGTTTTAGCTGGCCGAGGAGATTGGGTTTTTCTCGGGCTTCTTTTCACATAGAAGGCGTGTCCGGAATCCGGATTGGGAAAATACGAAAAAAAAAGGAGATGGGGGGACTGGCTAAAAAAATGTTTTTAATTTAACTTTGGCCGTAGTGTCACCTTATCTCCCTTCTACTTGCTAGGAAGGCAACAGGTGGCGGCCATAATACAATGGTAGCTTTTGTGTCCAATATTCCTTCCTCGTTCCGCATTTAACTCAAAAGTTTAAGCGGCCAAGTCGACCTTAATAGAGCCAATTGTAAGGCATTTGGCATTCCGCGCATTGTTGTCCGAAAACAAAATCGATATTTTCCATATGCATAAGCACAATTGAACAAACAATTTTAGGCGTCAGCAATGCCAAACTGCCACACTGCCATATATTGTCCTTGAGCTTATCACCTTTTCAGCACAAAACCAACAACGAAATAAATTCCAACACACAAAAACTAGTCAGCCAGCCAGCAATATTCGCAAATATCAATTCACCTGTTCTCACAAAAAAAAAAGAGTTTGCAAAAAATGAGAATTTAAAACACAAACGCGGGACAAATATTTTTGTATTAATACTTACCATACAAGTTTTTACTTGGGCTTTAGAGTTTTTTATATATTTTTATAATTCTATTTTTTGTTGCATCGAAACACAATTGATTTTTCTTTATTTATTTATAAAAACCATAGTTTGTCCATGAAAAGCTTTGTATTTTGTATATTCTTTAGCTTCAATATGGTAAATTTTTGATAGGGGGTTATCTTAATTAATTTTTTAATTGAAAGAGGATTTAAAAAAGGCTTAAAAAGCTAAAGGAAATCCATGTTTTGTTTTGGCTTCAGAGCTGAAATTTATGCAATTTTGAGTAGGATATATTTATATGTTATATAATAAATGAAAAACACTAGCAATTAAAAAATTATTTAATATTTATAGATTATAGAATTTATTTGCTATATTTAAAACTAAATTGTTTAAATTTATCTTAAAGACTAATCTTGAAAATTGATTGTATTTATAAGACCACACAAATTGTTTGTCAGCAGACAAGGTTGAAGGTTTGGATTAAAACCAATCCCTTAATTGCTTTTATTAATATTTTTCTTAAGCCCTAAACCATTTCTTAAAGGTTTTAATTTGTGTTTAACATTGTTAAACACTCTAATTTCCATTGTATCTAACATTAAAATTCTAAAATTGTCGTTCGATGTCGCAACAATTAAATTCATAAGGCCCGCGCTCAACTCTGCCACTTTTTCACCGCTTACAAATAGTTTCAATTGTGGCTGAATTTTGACGATACTCACACAGATACTCACCCATACACCCCAACACATAGTGTTATAAAGATAGACAGAGAGAGCAACACGCACGGCCACTTGTATTGACGTTTCGTTGGCGACAATTGATTTTTGTTACGTTTTCGTTTATTTTCATTCCGCCATCGCTGTTTTTTTGTTTTCTGCAGTTTTTTCAGCAATTTAGTTCGTTTGCTTTCTGGCTTCGTTATTTAAACAACTGCTGAAAATAAAATACATATTTTTCTATTTCTTCTCCAGCCCCCCGCTATCTTCCCTCCCGCGCCGCCTTTCTTTGTGGAGGCCACACACGCGCTGCACTTTGCTGCAACGTTCATAATTCTTCTTCTATTTTTTGAGCTTTTTGTTTTTCTCATTTTTTTGTGACATTTTTTTGTTTTGGTTTTTTTTTTTGCGAAATGCTTGGAAAACTTTCTGGCCGCTTTGTCGGCTCTCGACTCAATTTCGTCTTATCTAATTTTGGTTTCTATTTCTTTTTCTTCTTTGGCTTACAACAAAAATAGAGTCACTGTGAAAAAAAGGTTAGAACTATAAGGGATTCTATTAGGCAATATATATTTTTAAGGTATTTTAATTATATTTTAGAATGTTTTGATTTTGAATAGAAGATTTTCTTAATAAAAATTGATTTTAAAATCATTTTATAGAAAAAATCGAGGCTCTTGCTAAATTTTATTTACCAGTTTTTTCATTCCCTTTTTTTTAATACATATTTTCTATAATTTTTTAAATACATAAAATATATATTTAAAGCCAGAACTACATATATTTATTTAACTACACATTTTCTCCTTGTGCAGTTTTCCTTTTCTCTATCTTTTTTTGCGAATGTTTTTTTTCATTTTTGTTTATTTTTGTGTCGAAATCAGGGCAAATTCATCATCATCAACAACATCGTTGCCTTGTTGTTTCTTTTTTTTTTTGTGTAACAAAGATAAGGTTTTTTTTGCCGGCGAACGAGCGAATTTCGCTATGGTTGTTGTTGCCGCCGCCTTTTATTCTTTATGTAATTCGTGGCGAGGGGTTTGGGGGATCGGACATTTTCGTGTTTGTCGAGTTAATCATTTCGGGCGAAATTTGATAATTTGAAGGTGACCTCAATTTGTAAGCGGCGCTGCAGTCGCGAACCGAGCCCCAAAGACTTTTTCGCAATTGATAAGGCAAAAAGAGAGCAGAGCAGAGGAGCGATGCAACCGAAGGCGGTTAAAGCTAAAGCCACTAAAGTAATACAACTATAATCAGGCATAAAAAAAGAGGCAGCATTAATCATAAGAGGAATTCAATATAATTATTATATGTATATAAAAGATGATTCAAGGAAAGTCGAGGGTGAAGCATTAATTTTAATATTTTGCTTTCGAAACGTGTAAATTTTTCAGACATATTTCTTTTGAGTTTATATTATTTACTATTTACTTAATTATTTATACTATTTAGTAGCTCCTAACTATTGCATCTCCCATATTATTTACTTCTTTTTATGTATAAGTATTTTATGTATAAGTATTATTTGGAATTAAATGTTGTATCACAATTAAAAATTCCTTGACTTTAAAAATATTTTAATAATATAATAAAATAAGCCAAAAAACGTTAAGAAATATAGCCTAAAGGTGCTACTGAAATATAAGAGTAAAATCATATAAAAAAGTAATAGCAACCAAATAAAATCGGGTTTCCCCTCGCCATTTTATTAAATGCAAAATAGCAATTTCAGCAGAAGCAGCAAATTTATGAATTTATATATAAACACCAATATGATGATGCATTTGGCCCGCTCACATATTTATGAAAAAAGTGCATTTCCATTCACATTTAGCGAAGAAGCAGGAAGGTTACTGTTCCTGTACCTGTAGCCTGAGGGCGGGGCGCCAAAGAAGTCATCGCATATATCTCCAGGCAGTTTTAATAAAACCCGAAACTGACATCATAAAACAAGCAGCACATATGACACTCGACGTGGCACAGGTCGTATACGTAATGCCAGCATCGAGGGTGGTGCCGGTGGTGTTTAGGTGTGCTGGTGTTGGTAAACACAAGCAGCCACACCCATGACACACACACATAGACAAAGCAACAAGTCGTTGTACCCAAATATATAGTGAAAAAAAAAAAAAGAAAAAAAAGAAGGAAGGAAGGGTGGTGGCAAAAACCAAACTAAATAAAATGAAAACCAAGACAGAGCTCCACCGAGGGAGGGAGGTTTCGGCAAAAAGGAAAAGGGGTTGAGTTTGGGGTTGTTTCTGCCACCTGAAGAGCCCACTCCAGAGCCATCCAATGGCAGCAGCAGCAGTAGCAGCAGCAGCAGCCAAAAAACAAGCAAAGTCAATGCAAAAAATAAAGTTCCTGGGGTTGTGTGGGGTTTCGTTCGTTTCGAAACCCCCTTGGGTACCGGGGAAATGGCATTGGTAGGTAGGTAGCTGCTACCTCCTGTTGCGCATATTGCAACGAAAAAGTTTCGTAACGTTATTTTCACATTTCCTGCAGATTGTAACGGGGAACGAGGAGCCGGCAGATAGTGTCGCTGCTTCAGCTGCTTTTGCTGCTGCCAAAATGCTCAACAAAACATGTCGAAAATGTGCCACATGCCAGCAGCAGCTCCTGTTGCTCCTCTCTGCTCAGCTGCATGCAACAGTTATGTACGTGGGACAATGGCACCTATACAGACTCAGACACAGATACACACACACACACTCACAGAGATACCTACAATGCCGGCAGCCAAATAAGAGTAGTGCCATACAAATGCAACGACAACAAAAACACATTTCGACATGGCACATTTAGCATCCTTGAGCGGCATTTAACTTCATTTCAGCCACAGAGCAGAGACCAGGATGCGACTTTGTGCGGGGGTTGGGTGTATTGTAGGGAGGCTGCTGTTGCTCCTGTTGCCCCAGGGGGAATTGTTTTTGCTGCTCCTAGAGCCTTTGATAAGTTCATTATTTGATTTAAGAACATCAACCGTTTAGGCCATCAATGTCATTGAGAAAACTTTGCCAGGAAATTAAGTTTTTGGGCAGTTTGGTCCTTCGTGGTCAACAAAACGAGTCCAGCTTCACTTCCAACTTTCAACTTGATTATTCAATTAAAGGTGTCCCAAAACTGTGTAAGGAAATTCAGTTTTCGACTGTTGCCAAGGCACACCATTGAGGTCAAGAGCAATCTGCCCATATGGACAATAAATCAGCCAATGGATAATGGCCAAGACGCCCGGGCCCAGGCCAAGTTAGCCAAGAGCAAGTCCAATGGCAAGTCTTGGCACAAGCACACCGCCTCTAAACTTGTCTTTCCTTGGCTTTATATTTGTATTTTTTTTTTTTCGTGTTTTCTTGGCTGGCTTGTTTCGTCGTGTATTTTTTGTTCGTTTTTTCGTTTTCTTGGTTTGTAGGTGAGCTGGGCCATGAACGTAGTAAGGCTCGACCTTAGTAACCAGGCTCGGAGCTGGCCGCAGATCGCAGATCAACGTTAGAAATGGAAATGCGCTTGACTGCATACAATGGCCGCAGCAGCCACTGCGAATGTGTGTTACTGTAACTGAGCTAAGAGCGGCCGCCTCAGCTTCAGCCTGTTGGCCAAGTTAGTTGGCCAGTTAAGTAACCAACCAGCGAACAACGAGCAGGCAGCAACAACTTGACTTTGGTTTCGTTTTCGATCTTCCTGTCATTGTGTTGTTGTTGTTGGTGGTGGCGCGTGCTCATCTTGCCTCAGTTAGTTGATGTTGCAGTTGCAGTTGCACACGCCCGCAGCAACTGGCAACAGGTGAGAGTTGTCATGACAAATAATGGCTAATGATCTCTAATCAGCAGATGTCAGCGCCACAGGGTCAGCGGATATCTCAAAGGCAAATGAAGAAGATCTAGCTAAAAGGCAAGCGTAAATAAATATTACTCATACGACATGGTGGCCGAAATAGAAGAAAAATGAGCTTTGAATACAAATAGACTTGAATAAAAATTAGAACATACGTATTTCTTATCAAATCATGTAATTGTAGTTGTTTGCTAAGGAAATTTCTAATAAAATGTTTTAGCAGGAAGTTAGATCTTCAAAAAAATACTCCTAACTTCATTTCACACTCAATGAATAAATTACTACATTAACACATGTTATGAAAACCTTCAGAAAAAATAAAAGCAAGTATTCTTAGAACACATTCCTTCGCTTAAAATATTCTAATATATTTTAAAAGCTTCCCCTTAAAACCGAACGAGCTTCCTCGTGTTTTTTTTTTTGTGTTTGCACACTGCTTAACATATTATTCCCATTCAAATTTATCGGAATTAACATATTTGCACAATTTAAAGCACTTTAATTAGCGCAATTTACAATGCGAGAGACGGACGAAGGTCGATCACAATATCTCAATAAAAAGATCATGCAATCCAGGCGCCATGGAAATCCATAAACAAATTTTCTAGAAAGTAAATCTTTAATAATTAATAAAATTATGAGAACACTTTGGGGGCGAAAAAAAGAATACAGAGTAAAGTGAATTGTAAGTGATTATTTCCGCATTTTGCATGGCGGACGCAAAAAACGATAAATTAGTTATAAATGCATTGATCGAATATGAATATGAATATGAATTGCAAACGGAGTGAGTGTAAATAATGGCCATGCAAATTGAGTATTTAGAATAACAAAAAGCGGGAGATTTATATTAGCAATTGGAACAATGCAAAAATGCATACTACACTCGTTTTAAAACCGATTTTCAAGGCCTTAACATTGGCCACTATTTGTGAACTAAAATTCGGTACAAAAAGCACTTCAACTTCAACTTCAACTTAAACTTAAACTTAAACTTTGAGCTAATGAGAGTGGCTGAAAACTGGTTAGTTGGCCGAAATGCACTTTGTGCCCAGATCACCGCCATCACAGCCAATTGCTATACCAATTGCAGTCCCAACTGCTAGCCGGGCCAAAACCAATCCAATTGATATTAACTCGTTTCGTTTCGTTTCGTTCTAGGCAGCACATTTTGTGTGATCTGTCGTGGCTCAGAACCTTTGGCCAGCCAATCAATTGCTGCCATTTTTTGTGATTTCGTATTCCATATATTCCATAGCCACACTCTATATATATTATATATATAGTATACTGTATAGTATGGCTACAAGTTTCTAGCTGGCAGGGCGGCCTTGATATTTTGTTTTATTTATGAAATCAAATGCAGGCGAGCGAGATACAAATACCGAGACCGACAGCCACCAGATACTTGTGGCATTTATTATAAAAAGCTTTCGAGTGAATGAGTTCCTCCCCACCTCTCCAGCTTTTTGTATCTGTAACACATAAAGTTCTCCTCCGTCTGAGATTCCAATTCCTATTCCGATTTCTGATACCGATTCTGATTCTAATTCTGTCTCTGATGCGACGGCAGGAAGCCGCAAAGCTCAGAATAAGCATTGACTTTGCATATTCGTGTGTGACAGGTCAAGCTGTATCTACGGATGTGGTTGGGTTTGCCGGGAATGTTTGGCATTTCCTTCGGGGAAAACTTGATTTGGTTTTAATTAGAAAATTACTTAAAATAATACCAAAAAGAAGGCGGTGGGCTGGCCCTAAGAATCGCTCAATCTACCATCTCGTTCTTGCTGGGTTTGAACACGGTGGAAAAATGGGTGTTCTTTTACTTAAGATAACATTTGAAAATATATAATTAATTTAATTTTCAATATATTAAAATTCTAAAAAATACTATAATCTGAAAACTTGAATACAAACTAATTTAATATAATTTTCGTATAGGTTTTGCTTACGTTTTCCTTAATATTTAATCCCTGTTAATATTTTTTCTCTGCACCTTTCATTGGCAAATTGCTGGCAGCTTCTTCTGCCGGTTTTTTTTCGTAGCTTCTGATTCAGATTCTGCATCGGCTGGTGCATCATCGGCCGCTGCTGCTGCTGTTGGCCTGGCTTGTTCTTCTTGGTAGGCCGGCAACGTCCATCATAATCAACGTCCATCATCAGTTGGCTGCTGTTCGGCCGCGTGCTCCGTTGACACGCCCACAAAGTGGCTACTGCTCCGCACGCCAACCCAAGCCCAAGCCAACCTGCCGGGTTCTGTTGGGCTTTAACTTGGCTAAGGCTAAGGCCTCGACTTTGACTCTGCCTCTGCCTGTGGCAATGGCAGCTGGAGTAATTTTTCATCAGCGTAAACATCTTGAAAACTCTCTTTGGGCTACCAGTTTTACTATTTCGCAGTAGCAAGTGGCAGCAGCAGCAGCGGCAGCTGCTGGTTGGTCATGTAAGCCAACATCAGCATATCTGCTATCTGATATTAGAATCTCAATTACTTTTTCCACTGCTATTGTAATTTCCTTCAAAGGGGGGAGGCTGGCAAACTGGCCACTGAGCCGGTTTTTTTGGTTTTCGGGTAGGCAAATATCCGTTGAGGTAAACATGAAAATTTAGTGGCTGTCATAGAGATGGCAGATGCAAAGAATAGAAGGAATAGGCTAGGAACTAGGTTCGAGTCTCCCCTCAAATTGCCGCCCATCAGATTTAATCATTTATCGGTGGAAAACAGCCAATTATAGGCTGGGATTTTTCATTCATTTTTCATTGCCCCCGAAAACTAGAAAACCCCTTAGTAGTGAACCTGCTTGAGAATTACCCGAAATAGGCTGGCATTATATTCCCTATAAGAGCCAGCTATGAATCTCATTACAGATACACTCCGAGTGGGACTCATTGAGTTAGCCAAACTCATAGCAAAATCCCAAACACGTTTCGCAATTTACGACTGTTTAATAACGAAACAAAACTAATTTAATGCAAAGCGACACAGCAGCGACAACGGCATTTGAATAAATTAATGTAATAGACAGCTTAAACAGTAAGAAATATTGCTATCTACTTGTTCAATTGCAACAGTGAGTTTCGGGATGATAAGGCTGTTGAGATAATACATGTAAAATACATTTAAAGTTCAAGGAATAAAAAAAGGATCTTATTTTATTTTAAAGGGAAAAGTAACTTTATTTTGGAGTTAACTGATAAATGAAATATTTATAAATAGGTTTCTTTATATATTTTAGAATTACCTAATAAAGTTTCAAATTAAAAAGGTAATAGAACTAAAATCTGTGGAACAAGGAAAAGTTTATGTACATATATTAAAGAGATTATATATTTCAACATTTTGAGCTTGTAAATGGAATATTTATACCCTTGAATGGTACAATAATTTAAGTTAGAAGTTTATATTCTTTCCTTAAATATTTTAAAATTAATTTTAAAAGTTTATCAAGTTTTTGTCTTGTAAATTAAATACCCCAATCAGTCCAACTTTTACCAATTTTTTATTTTTACAACAATAAAAGAAAAGCTTATTAAAAAAACATATTTAAATACTACAAAATTTAAGGTCAAGTTAAAGGTAATTTATATAGAAAAATATGCTTAAAATATAGTATTTAAGACTTTCATCTTAACCTAAACCTATTTCTTTGAAACTCACTGTACTTTGGCAACTAGGAAATATCAAAAACTGGTAGCTGCCCGAATAGTAAAAGCCCCCACAAATACTTGCAAAAAAAAACCACAAAATACAACAACATCAGCGGCAACTAGAACTGCAACGAAAGCAAAAACAACATACAAACTGGCGGCGGCGGCTTAGCAAGAATGCAACAACAACAACAAAAAATCTAGAAAAATAAATAAATTTTCAGCATATGAAATAATAAGACAGGAAAAACAACAACAAATCTAAAGTGCAACAGGTTTTGTGTGTTTTCGCGATAACCTTGAAACAAAACTCGTTTAATCATTTCGTAGCGTTCGAAAATGCGACAACAACAACAGCAACAACAAGAATAATAATAATAGCAACAACGATAAATGAAATTTTATATGGCGCATTATAGATTTAATAAATTAACACTCATTTCCATTGGGGAAACTTTTTTTTTCGTTGTTCATTTTTCACTAAACCGATTTTTGTCGCTTCCAGCTAATTCGTGCTCGTTATATTTGCAGGTACAGTTGTCGGTTCTATATATATATATATATATTTGTTTATATATATATATTGGCTATATCCGCCAAATATGGCTGAATGTTCATTTGCCAGATGTTTGCAGGAGCGTCGGCTCATCAAAAGGGAACTATTGAAATGGTCCAAGGATATGCTGCACATTGTGGGTGAGTTGATTTTTAATAATTTAAAAATATATTTGAAGTTTAAAATTAAATTTAATATATGTGAAATAAATGTTAAGAAACTAAAGATTTTTAATGAGGTAGTCGTAGGTTTTTCTAAACAATTTTAATAAAATGTAAAGCCTTTGCTATAGTGTTGCAAGGGGTACTAAAGGGGATTCTAAGCATAATATATATATTTAAGTAAATATTTTATTTAAAGTATACATTTTGAAATTATAATTATTTATTTTTGGGCAAAACCCCTTAATAAATTGCCTTGCTATTTCACTCTCATTAAAAAAAATACTTTTTATCCCCATTCCAAACTTTTACATTGAACTTCCTTTAAGCCTTCTTTTATCCAATTAAAATCCGTTGAAAGCTGAATATTTTTTATGTGGTGCCAAAAAGAGCTCTTTCCGATATAGTATCTATCTATGTGTATATAAAACCCTCCCACTCTACCCTACCCGAACCCACCCTAACCCCATCGTTCATATTAGCACCGCAAATGGGATTTGGTCCTTGCAAATGGCAAATGAAGTGATTCAAGTCCGGGCTTTGCCTCCACCAGAAATTGACTTTAGCCAGAGAAACCTAATCAGTATAGACGCCATATGTCTGAACTAAAGGTATAAAAAAACACCTCGAAAAAAATGTGAGTCTGGCCGAGGAAAAATTAACATAAATTGCTGTGACTATGCTGCGTGTGGTTATCCTTTTGGATACATATATATTTCTTCGGCTCCGGCTACGGTTTCAGCCTTATCCTTTTGCCTGAAAACACTCATTTCGGTTTTTGAGCACGTTTAGCACCAGGAGCGGACCCATAGGACCCACACTCCCACATTAAAATGTTAAATGCCCTTTGTTGCTGTGAAAGGCGTTGAGGAGGAGGAGGTGGGCGGACTGTGTACATACATATAAAAGCCGCCTAGCCATGTACAAATATACTGTAAATATATATATGTAAGTACGGTCTTTTTTTCCTGACGCTGGCACACACAAACACATCGTCGTCCTTCGTCCTTGCGTCCCTGTCTCGTGCACTCAATTACTTCCTCAATGCGCTCCATAATGCTTATCGTCCTTGTTTCTAGTTGACATTCCCACACAAACACACACAGACACTAGGGGAGAGGTGGCGAGGCACCGCTTCCAGTGGTTACGTTACCCTCCTCCCCCAGAAGGAAAACCCTTAGCACATTTTTCCAGCGACAATTTCTGCTCGGCTCCACGAAGCAGCAGCTTCGTGCAGGAGCAGCAGCAAAAATGTGAAGGAAACCAGGAAAAAAAACAGAAGGAAGGATATACATATACATATATATAGATATAGATACATATATATCTATATGTACGTAAGGTTGTCGGTGTCTGGCTTTTGGGGGACGCGCTCTCTCTCTCTCTCTCTCTTTTGGGTTTCGGGTTAGTTCCTACAGCTAACTGCAGTGGGTTAAGGATGGGTGGTCCCTGCAGTTTCGTGCCCAAAACAACGAAGTGCTCTGCCGGAGATAACGAAGCGCACTTAAGCACACGCACACATGCGCAGTTTTGGAGGAGGAGGGGGACTGGAGGTTAGGTGGCGCCACCACTATATCCCTACGAAATATATTGCACAATATAAAAATTGCAGACGATGAGTGCCGAATGCGTTTGGCCGCCTCCGTTGCCGAAAGCCGAAAAGGCAGCAGAAGCAGGCAAGGGAAAAGTGAGGAAAACTACTCTGGTTGGGGGGGGGTGAAGTGGGTGAACAACAACAACAACAATGGTCGTGGAAAACTAGAGGAAAATCCACCAAACGTACGAAGCCGAGCCGAAGGACGAGCCAACGAGGAGCGAGCAGCTAGCGAGCTAGCTAGCGTTTTCCTCGCCTGTTTTTGTGGCCGATTTTCGTCGCCAACGAATTTTCCTGCATTTCTTTTTGACGATTTTTTTTTTAGTCTTTCTCCCTCACCCCCCAATTGCCACCCGGAAAAACGATGCTGATCGAAACTGAAGAGGAAGACAAAGACGATGGTTGGTTGGCCTGGGTCGGGGCTAGGTGTTTTTCAGGGGGTGTTGATAGAAAATCTCGCCTGTTGCTCGAAAAACACAACTCCCCTATTCTACCCATTTTCAACCATTTCCACCCGCTCTACCCCCACTCATTTCCCCAACCAACTGTTGTTGTTAGACGACGACGGCTCATGGCAATGGCTCAATCAGTGAATCAGTGGTGGAGTTTCATTTGATTGTAATGGGAGCCCATCCACTTGTGGATTCAGGTGTGTGTCTTTGTGCTTGGTGTGCTTGGGTGGCGACCATCTGGATGCCAGACCCCGGCTTTGGCATAAAGGAGATTACACTAACCAAATTATATAAGCTGTAGAAAGGTAATTTTCGATGGGAGGCGGATATGAGGTGAATATGTCTGGGGAATTGGAGGTCTTCTCTACTCGAAATGAATTTTTATTAGGCATCTCTATTTGGGGAGATTGTGGGATATGAGTTTAAGGATATGACCAAATGACCAGACCCAGGATAAGGTTTTTTTAAGGGGGGGGTAAGGTATTTAATTTTTTTTTTCGTCAATTTTTTTTTATTTTTTATTTTTAAAGTTAAACATCTTGAGAATATTGTGTCCAAGTTTTACATCGATCAGAGTAAAATTGACGAAGTTATGCGGAGTTGAACGAAGGTCGGTTGGTGTTCAATGCATGAGAATCACAAAGTTTAAAGCGCTCTCCTGAAAAATTCAATTTTTCAAATCGGTGTACACGATTACAGAAAAACTACTGGACCGATCGATTTGAAATTTAGCACACACATTCTTTAACTAATTCCTCAGGTATTCACGTCGGCCTTTTTTTAATTTTTAATTTTTATATATTTTTAAATTAAGAAATAGCGTTTTTTTTTTAAGTCAAAAATCGGGTTTTTGACTTTCAAATTTCCTAAAAAATCACAAAAAAACTAAAAAAAAAAAAACGCTTCCTGAATACCTCGGGACACTTATCCTTTAACGAATGAGGTATAATTTTTTTAGATCGCATGATCCTGTGGACTGTTAGGATGTACACCGCAAAACAACTTTTTTTGGAGGCGACTCGGGGGATTCCCTATAACTTCTCTACCTCTAAATATTTTTCAATACAAAATCTATCAAAAATTATTCAAATGTTGTGTTATTATATGGTATTTAACTCATTAAGCTAACTTTAGCCGTTCCGCCACAATAATTTTTTGAAATGTGGCCTTTTTTGCACCGAATTAACCTTACCCCCCCCCTTAAAAAATAACCTCATTGAAATGTTCACTCAGGATATAACTACCCTTTATCCTGTTTATAATACAATGTACATATAATCTGTTAGAAAAAAGGCTTCATTCTTTGAAATCTTTATTTAAAATTAAGAGAAAGACCTATAGAAATATAGCCTTTGTCAGAAAACGTATAGAGACAGTTCTTGAATTTTAGATTTAGGTTATAAATAGCATCAATAAATAAAGAAATATTCAACAAATCTTAACTAAAGAAATCTATATTTTTAGAGTATTTTGAGCTATTGAAATAGACCTAAAACAGAAATAGTTAAATATTGTAATAAGAACAAGAAAGGAAGCTAACTTCGGCACGCCGAAGTTTGTATACCCTTGCAGATTGGTTTTGATATTTATATTATAAATTATAATGCCTAAAACAGACACTAAACAGAGTTTCATAACATTTTTTCTATATTTATTGTGTTTACAGTTTGACAGTTACAGTTTTACATTCCCAGCCTTACTATTTCTCTACATCTACGGATCGCTTCTATGGCAGCTATATGATATAGTTGTCCGATTTTCAAATTATTGTTACCAAAATTCTGAAATAATACTAAAAGCTCATGTCTCAAAGTAGATGAAAATACGTTGAAAAACAACGAAGTTATAATTATTTCTATTACTTTCCCTATCGTTCCTATAGCAGCTATAAGATATAGTCGTCCGATTTTTTTGAAATTTATACCAAAATTCTAGAATAATAAAATAAGCTTATATCCCGGAGTAGATGAAAATACGTTAAAAAACAACGAATCTATAATTTTTTTTCTATTAATTTCCCGATCGTT